>NC_069485.1:23330309-23360479 GCF_026875155.1 Cherax quadricarinatus
CCCCAACAATATCCTATTCCCCAATTAAAGAAGCCATCATCAACAATATCCATTTTCACCAATTGAAAAGCTCATCACAACAATATAAAATTTCACCAATTGAAAAACCCTCATAAACAATATCCATATTCCCCAAATTTCAAGAACTCATCAGAACATATTCAATTAAACCAAATTTAAAGAAGCCCCTATTTAAGAAACCCCACCCAAAATTAAAATCAACAAAAAAAGCACTCTCAATTTAAAAACAACTCAAAAATTCAACTAATTGAGAAGTTCCTATTATTCAAAAAAAAATTCCATTGTGAGTAAGCAAAAATTTAAAATTTACCACATATTATAAAGTTTTTCAAAAAATTAAAAAACCTTTCTAATCACAATTATCAAAAACATTCCCCAGAGAATGGTCAGATACATGTTAATAATAATCCATTTAAATTTAATTATCAACACAGTATTCCCCTCCAAGAGGAAAAAGTTTTTCCAAATTCGAAATTTCAGAACAACAAAAAGCTTTTTCAAACTAACTACCCAAGAACAACAACAAAAACAGCATTTCCAATTCAAACTACCCAAGAACAAAAACAAAAAACACATTTCCCAATTCAAAATTTTTCAAAAAACAACAAGAAACAGCATTTCCAATTAAAACACCCAAAACCCCAAAAAAGCTTTTTCCAACTCACCAACCCATTAGTTTCCAAATTGCAAGAACAAACAAAGTTTCAATTCAAACTAAAAATTTTACAGGGTATTATAAAATACTACAAAAAACAGTTTAAACCCAAACAACCAACATAATTTTATTAAATAGAAAAAACCCAGTCAGTTCAAACAACAAACAAAAAATAAATCATCATCAAAATAAACACCATCATCAAACCCAAATTTTTCAGAAATTTGGTGAAAAAAAACATTTTTTTTGAAAATTTTTTGTGAAATTGTATCATCAAAAAAAAAATATAAATAATAAGATTAGTTTTTAAAGCAAAATCAAATTTAAAAAATTTTTTATACTCTCAATACAAAATTATGGGAATAACATTAGAAATATTTTCTTCAGGGAAAATTTTTTCTCAACTCCAATAAGAATTTTTGAACATGGTTTTCCCTTTTTTAAGCAATGGGAAATTAATTATTTCAATCACATTTTTAAAGCCACTCACAATTAAAAATAGATATTTTAAAGACCTTTCTCAAAATTTTCAAAGTCCCTTTGGTAATAATAGTTTTTGCTATTAAAATTTTTAACCATTCATGGATGACATGAGACTACCGTCCGCCAAAGACTTAAACAAAACCTGTAACTGTTTTTCAGATGGTAGGATTTCTGTTTTCTTTTTTTTGCTCCAAAAAAACCTAAGATAACAGGGGTATCTTGCTACTCCTACTTACACTTTGGTCACACTTCACAGACACCACATGCATATATATATAACATACATCTAGGTTTTTCTCTTTTTTCTAATAGCTCTTGTTCTTTTTTATTTCTTCTATTGTCCATGGGGAAGTGGAAAAGAATCTTTCCTCTGTAAGCCATGCGTGTCGTATGAGGCGACTAAAATGCCGGGAGCAATGGGCTAGTAACCCCTTCTCCTGTATACAATTACTAAAAAGAGAAGAAGAAAAACTTTATAAAACTGGGTTGCTTAAATGTGCGTGGATGTAGTGCGGATGACAAGAAACAGATGATTGCTGATGTTAT
The DNA here is from genome assembly GCF_026875155.1 of Cherax quadricarinatus. NCBI lineage: Eukaryota > Metazoa > Arthropoda > Malacostraca > Decapoda > Parastacidae > Cherax > Cherax quadricarinatus. The sequence continues at coordinate 23,332,015 of NC_069485.1, forward strand.
GAATGAAAAGAAGTTGGATGTCCTGGCCCTAAGCGAAACAAAGCTGAAGGGGTAGGAGAGTTTCAGTGGGGGGAAATAAATGGGATTAAATCTGGAGTATCTGAGAGAGTTAGAGCAAAGGAAGGGTAGCAGTAATGTTAAATGATCAGTTATGGAAGGAGAAAAGAGAATATGAATGTGTAAATTCAAGAATTATGTGGATTAAAGTAAAGGTTGGATGCGAGAAGTGGGTCATAAATAAGCGTGTATGCACCTGTAGAAGAGAGGAATGCAGAGGAGAGAGAGAGATTTTGGGAGATGTTAAGTGAATGTATAGGAGCCTTTGAACCAAGTGAGAGAGTAATTGTGGTAGGGGACTTGAATGCTAAAGTAGGAGAAACTTTTAGAGAGGGTGTGGTAGGTAAGTTTGGGTGCCAGGTGTAAATGATAATGGGAGCCCTTTGATTGAACTTTGTATAGAAAGGGGTTTAGTTATAGTTAATACATATTTTAAGAAAAGAGGATAAATAAGTATACACGATATGATGTAGGGCGAAATGACAGTAGTTTGTTGGATTATGTATTGGTAGATAAAAGACTGTTGAGTAGACTTCAGGATGTACATGTTTATAGAGGGGCCACAGATATATCAGATCACTTTCTAGTTGTAGCTATACTGAGAGTAAAAGGTAAAATGGGATACAAGGAGAATAGAAGCATCAGGGAAGAGAGAGGTGAAGGTTTATAACTAAAAGAGAAGGGAGTTAGGGTAAGATATAAACAGCTATTGGAGGATAGATGGGCTAATGAGAGCATAGGCAATGGGGTCGAAGAGGTATGGGGTAGGTTTTAAAAATGTAGTGTTAGAGTGTTCAGCAGAAGTTTGTGGTTACAGGAAAGTGGGTGCAGGAGGGAAGAGGAGCGATTGGTGGAATGATGATGTAAAGAGAGTAGTAAGGGAGAAAAAGTTAGCATATGAGAAGTTTTTTTCAAAGTAGAAGTGATGCAAGGAGGGAAGAGTATATGGAGAAAAAGAGAGAAGTTAAGAGAGTGGTGAAGCAATGTAAAAAGAGAGCAAATGAGAGAGTGGGTGAGATGTTATCAACAAATTTTGTTGAAAATAAGAAAAAGTTTTGGAGTGAGATTAACAAGTTAAGAAAGCCTAGAGAACAAATGGATTTGTCAGTTAAAAATAGGAGAGGAGAGTTATTAAATGGAGAGTTAGAGGTATTGGGAAGATGGAAGGAATATTTTGAGGAATTGTTAAATGTTGATGAAGATAGGAAGCTGTGATTTCGTGTATAGGGCAAGGAAGAATAACATCTTGTAGGAGTGAGGAAGAGCCAGTTGTGAGTGTGGGGGAAGTTCGTGAGGCAGTAGGTAAAATGAAAGGGGGTAAGGCAGCCGGGATTGATGGGATAAAGATAGAAATGTTAAAAGCAGGTGGGGATATAGTTTTTGGAGTGGTTGGTGCAATTATTTAATAAATGTATGGAAGAGGGTAAGGTACCTAGGGATTGGCAGAGAGCATGCATAGTTCCTTTGTATAAAGGCAAAGGGGATAAAAGAGAGTGCAAAAATTATAGGGGGATAAGTCTGTTGAGTGTACCTGGTAAAGTGTATGGTAGAGTTATAATTGAAAGAATTAAGAGTAAGACGGAGAATAGATAGCAGATGAACAAGGAGGCTTTAGGAAAGGTAGGGGGTGTGTGGACCAGGTGTTTACAGTGAAACATATAAGTGAACAGTATTTAGATAAGGCTAAAGAGTGTCTTTGTGGCATTTATGGATTTGGAAAAGGCGTATGACAGGGTGGATAGGGGGCAATGTGGCAGATGTTGCAAGTGTATGGTGTAGGAGGTAGGTTACTGAAAGCAGTGAAAGAGTTTTTTACGAGGATAGTGAGGCTCAAGTTAGAGTATGTAGGAAAGAGGGAAATTTTTTCCCAGTAAAAGTAGGCCTTAGACAAGGATGTGTGAATGTCACCGTGGTTGTTTAATATATTTATAGATGGGGTTGTAAGAGAAGTAAATGCGAGGGTCTTGGCAAGAGGCGTGGAGTTAAAGATAAAGAATCACACACAAAGTGGGAGTTGTCACAGCTGCTCTTTGCTGATGACACGTGCTCTTGGGAGATTCTGAAGAGAAGTTGCAGAGATTGTGGATGAATTTGGTAGGGTGTGCAAAAGAAGAAAATTAAAGGTGAATACAGGAAAGAGTAAGGTATGAGGATAACAAAAAGATTAGGTGATGAAAGATTGAATATCAGATTGGAGGGAGAGAGTATGGAGGAGGTGAATGTATTCAGATATTTGGGAGTGACGTGTCAGCGGATGGGTCTATGAAAGATGAGGTGAATCATAGAATTGATGAGGAAAAAGAGTGAGTGGTGCACTTAGGAGTCTGTGGAGACAAGAACTTTGTCCTTGGAGGCAAAGAGGGGAATGTATGAGAGTATAGTTTTACCAACGCTCTTATATGGTGTGAAGCGTGGGTGATGAATGTTGCAGCGAGGAGAAGGCTGGAGGCAGTGGAGATGTCATGTCTGAGGGCAATGTGTGGTGTGAATATAAATGCAGAGAATTCGTAGTTTGGAAGTTAGGAGGAGGTGCGGGATTACCAAAACTGTTGTCCAGAGGGCTGAGGAAGGGTTGTTGAGGTGGTTCGGACATGTAGAGAGAATGGAGCGAAACAGAATGACTTCAAGAGTGTAATCAGTCTGTAGTGGAAGGAAGGCGGGGTAGGGGTCGGCCTAGGAAGGGTTGGGGAGGGGGTAAAGGAGGTTTTTGTGTGCGAGGGGCTTGGACTTCCAGCAGGCATGCGTGAGCGTGTTTGATAGGAGTGAATGGAGACAAATGGTTTTTAATACTTGACGTGCTGTTGGAGTGTGAGCAAAGTAAACATTTATGAAGGATTCAGGGAAACCGGCAGGCCGGACTTGAGTCCTGGAGATGGGAAGTACAGTGCCTGCACTCTGAAGGAGGGGTGTTAATGTTGCAGTTTAAAAACTGTAGTGTAAAGCACCCTTCTGGCAAGACAGTGATGGAGTGAATGATGGTGAAAGTTTTTCTTTTTCGGGCCACCCTGCCTTGGTGGGAATCGGCCGGTGTGATAATAAAAAAAATAAAAAAAAAATAAAAATGAAATCTATAATTTAAAAACTGACTTAGTTGAATTACATACTCATCCATACTATTCATATGCTGTTGAATTTCTTGGAAAACGCCAGTCATTTTATAATATAATAATATCGATGAGTGTGATCTCTGAAACAGTAAGTGAAGTCCAGTATTTATTATATTTAATATTAAAAATACCAAATTTTTATCCATTAGTTGATATTATAGATTTTTTCTATGGATTATGTTTGTTTTTTTCTGAATACTTACTATAATCATAAAAGTGTGTCAATTTCCGATTATTATCATTGTAAAATTTTTTCTACTCTTTTTATTTGGGAAAATCGAATTATTGGCTCTCCATTAATGACATGTGAACAAGCACGATTAATCAATCATTTTTATTGTAACAATGACAAAATTATTAATGTGGAGTTTATAAGTAAAAATACCATATTTGAAGCATTAAATTTAATCTTTAGTAGCTACAGTAATAATAAGTTTTTAATTTATACAAACTACTTATGTATTGACAAATCTTTATTCAAATTTAAAAACGTAGGTATCATAAATAATTTTGATAATTCATTAGATGATTTTATTATAATATACTCTGATTATTCAAACTATGTCACTATAATGTGTAATTGTATTCAATTATATTTTGATTGGCATAAAAAATGTAATCAGCCTCAAAAATGTAATAAAATTTATAAATTATCAAAATTATCAAAATTACCAATTTTTCGTTTAATATGTAATAAATATAGTGAAAGTGAACAATCAATTTTACGATTAAAAAATAAAACTGATGATTTTCCAAAAATCTTTTCTGTTGAAGAAAAAAAAGCGTCTTATTACAGAGGTAATGACAGAAGAAAAAAATATACTCTAAAACAGTCTTTTCTTAAATTCATATATTCCAGTTTGTAATATTGTAGTAATTGATGATTTTCCAAAAATCTCATATATTCCAGGTTGTAATACTGTAGTAATTGATGATTTTCCAAAAATCTTTTCTGTTGAAGAAAAAAAGCGATCTTATTACAGTGACAGAAGCGAAAAATATACTCTAGAACAGTCTTTTCTTAAATTCATATATTCCAGTTTGTAATATTGTAGTAATATTATTATACTTAGAATAATATGTATGATAGTGTAAATCTACTGAATACAAAAACAACTCACAGATTCTACATCCTGTTTGTCATATTAGTCTGATGATATAAACAGATACCAGTTAAAAAACAGGACGAGATACATCTTGTACTTAAGTATAATCCTGTCGACTTGTTATGAAGTTGTTCTTTATCTACCTAGAAATTTGTTTTTTTTTGGATATCTACCTAAAAAAGTATACCTGATTAATTATCCTCGATTTCCTGCCTTCATTAAGGTAGTCTTTTAACTTTATATATATGTAAGGAATAAAGCTTCTGTTATAAAATAAACACCGACCGACTGTATGGAAGGATGTGACAAGAATATGCACAGACGACGACTACTATATAAGATCAAGCTTGGAATACTTATCTTAGTTTCATCTGGCTAGAAGTACAGTATGGTAAATTATACTTATTTATATTTTTTAAAAATATTAAAGATAAATTATGCGGTTTATAATTAACACAAATTATACTATATATTTTTTAATTTATAAATTACAGTATTCTTTGCAATGAAGCACAACAAGCAAGTCAACCCGAAACTACCCAAAGACCAGAAGAAAAAATTGTAGTTTTAACCCACACTACTACAGTTACTGAACAAGAAGCAGTTCCAATTCAAACTACTCAAAGACAAGAAATTTTAAATTATCCAGCGGAGAATTACGACCTACGAAAAGAAAAAAATGTAGTTTTAATTAAGAACAAGAAGCATTCAATTAAAACTACTCTTTCAACCAAAATAATTCAACAAGAATTAATTCAAAAACAGTCAATTCAAAAAACTGAACACTTTATAGTAGAATCACCATTATCTCCAAACCCAGAATCTATTCAGCAAACTGATGAAACAAAAAAAGAAACATTATTTATTTGTGGTATTTGTGATATTTCTTTTAAAGACTTTTCTAATCTTAAATTACATAAAAAAACTGAACACTTTATAGTAGAATCACCATTATCGCCAAACCCAGAATCTATTCAGCAAACTGATGAAATAAAAAAAGAAACATTATTTATTTGTTGTATTTGTGATATTTCTTTTAAAGATTTTTCTAATTTTAAATTACATAGAAACGAACATTAAAGAATAATAAATTACTTTTTACTGAAATGTTCTTAATTTATCTTAATTTATGTATAATAAATAATTAATAAATAATGTTCTAAAATTATATTGTTTTATCCTATCCTTTGACAATCCAATAAATATGTAATAATTAAAATAATTCTTTTAAAAATGGAAAAGAAATCTTCTATAAAAATTTAAAATTTATTTGCATTTTAATTATAAATAAACAATGGAATCTTTAACAATATCAATTACACACATAATAAGTGGTATTTGTATAAGTGCAAAATTTTCATTTATTTCATAAGTTCTTTATTTTTCATAAAAGCCATAAAAGCTTCTTCATTTTCATTTTTTATTTTATAAGTTCTTAATTTTTCATAAAAGCTTGGATAATGAAATTTCTCCATATTATTCTTCCACTTAATCAATGATTATTTCTTCTTCAGTCAAACAGTTGTTCTGTATAAAGAAAAATAATTAATAATTATTATATAATATATATAATATAATGAGAAAATGAAGTTTTTTAATATACAATACTTTATACACAATCCTGTACATATATTTATACTTGTTAAAACATTTTTAATAAATGTTACTTACTATTATATTTTCAATTTTCTCAAATTCCTTCATTTTTTTTTCCATAAATTCTGTAATATATTTAATTTCTTTTTTTAGTTCTTCATTTTCTTTTATTATTTGTCTACTCAACTTAATGAGCTCATTATTTATTTCAATCAATTTTTCAGCTGTAGAAATGTTCAAAAACTTTGGTGTAATCTTCTCCATTATATTTTTAGTAAAGGAAGTACAACCTCTTTTAAAGAGAAGGGATGAGAAACTAAATAGTTTTCAAGTTTCTTTATAACATTATTATTGTTCAACCTATAAATTTTTAAAATATTTTCATTAAATAATAGTAAGATTATATGAATGCATTTTATTTACATCATGATTTTATAAAAAAAATAGTGTAAAGATCTTATATGAACTTAAGAAATTGCATTTTTCATACTTACTAGTAATTTATAATATTCATAAGTCCTCATGTCCCATATTAATAACAGAATGTATCAATTCCTCATAAGTGTAGGATCTACCAAAATATTTTACATATTTAAATTTATCACATGGTAAACACTTGTAATTAACATCATCATCATTAAAAATATCATTATATGTAAATCTAGGTGTTTTAAATTTAGAAAATTGTATTCTAAAAGCGAGAATTTCATCTTCTAATGATTTATCACATACAAAACATTTTTTATTCTTAAATTCTTTTTTTGTGACTAATTGAGTAAACATATATGAAGATATTGTATAATGTCGAAAACTTGTATTCCATCCAATACATTTTACATTATTAGCAATTGCAATGGAAGAATACAAGTAGTATTCAGGATTATTTTTGCATAACTGAACACTAAAATCATCAATTTCATCAATATCATCAATTTCATCAATATCAGAAAATAAACTAATAGACCCAGGATCAAAATTTTTATAATTAACAATATTAGATATATCTATATATTGTTGAGCTTGAAACCACTTTCTCTGAAATTTATCAAGCCAATTTAAATCTTTTTTTAAATTTTTTTTATTTGTTAAAATGGTGATAGTTTTATTTTTTAGATATTTGTCACAATAATAATATAAACAAATATAACTATTAACTAATATAATTTTTATATTATTTTCTTGTTTAAAAAGTTTAATTCTCATAGTGAAGGTCTTTCACCAATAGCAAATTACTCTTGGAAACTTACTTTCTAATCTAAAAACTGTAAATGTGCTATTCATTAGCCAACATAAGTCTTGGGATTTAGTACTTTGTACTAGACGAAAAAGACTTGATTCTAATGATGATAAAGAGGGGTTGAGGTCTTCCAGTATTTTTTATCAAACCAAAAAGGTATTTCTATGTTTTTATTATTAGAATGCCATTTTTTAGAATAAAATGAATTTTCAAAAATCATTATTTTAGTAGTGTTAGGTTTAAGCTTTAATAATTCTTTTTCATTTATTTTTTTGTATTTTGGTATTTAAAACTATAATACAAAACATATATTATTTTTAACGAATTATTAAAATGTCTCTAGTAGTTTCATAACATTTTTTAATGATAAATTATTGATACATCACCCAACCTATTTTTATTATCAAAAAACTTTCTATTATTATAGCGGGTTAAATATTTGCATTAAAATATCATATTAATATTACCCGCCTAACATACTCACTTTAATAATATATATAGTACCATTACTGAAAAGATGATTTATCACTCGTTCTCGTTCATCACGTTATAGAATAATCATCACCTGGATATCTCTACGGTTTTCCCAAATAAAGAGAGCCGAGTGATTTTGTAAATGTTGAACATAAAAATAAATTGTAAACATAATAATGAAGCAAACATCATACATAATCCATAAAAGAAAAGCTTTAAATATCACCAAAGATAAAAACTTGATTTTTTTAATATTAAATTACATTAAATATTGAATTTCACTCACATCTCGAGATATCACTGCCATCAAGGCTATAATTACACCAGACTACTGATATATATTTTTTAAGAAATTTAATACAATTATTAGTAGCTGATAAATACATTGGATGGATTGTGGTAATTCTAATAAGTCTTCATTAAGATTATAAAATTTTACAGGATTTTTTATATTCAATCCAATTTTAAAAATTAATGTAATAACCTGGAAAAGGAATATTTTAAGATGATTTCTTTCAAAATTTTTATAGAATTAGAGAATCAATGCCCACAATTATTACCTATAGGACTTTGAAATTTTGAATAAGAATTTTTACAATATCGTGATATAACTGACGAAATGTGCATATAAATGGATTATCAACAATCACTTTTGCCATTGCTTACCAAACTGGTGCACAAACAGTTCAATAACATCTTTCATATGGAAGTGAGCAAAAATTTCTTGGAGAATTTTCTTCTACTGTTGTGCTGCCATTATTTTGTTAAATTGTAATTGAATCCTCTATTATATGAATCTCAATTTATATATCTAATATTTTTTTTAATTATTTTATTTTTTAAATATTTTATGTTTCATATTTAAAAATAAGTTAAATAATTTAATTTAATTAATATTTACAATGCATTAATAACTAACTTTATGTAACAATGTAATAATACCAGAAATAATCCTCCTAGAAATTTTTGCTCAAAAATCCCTTATGAAGGACTTATTAAAAACTGTTGTGGTTCTGGTTTGTAAACATGGCAAAAATGTGAATTATTAATCAAGCATTATATGCATTTCGTCATCTCAATTATCAATTTTGTAAAAAATATTATTCCATTATTTCGAAGTCCACCATTGGCAATAGTTATAATATTAATTATATAAAAAATTTTGAGTACATTTTCTCACTCTTGTAAATGATAATTAGAATGTACAAAATTTGTAAAATCTTTAATTTAAACAACTGAATTTTTAGGAATTGCATAATCACCCAATGTATTTGTCAGTTGTTGAATTAATTAAACAAACAACAACAACACCACCATCAATAATAATCATTGGCTGGCATATTGTAGCACTGATAGTAAAATTTCTCGAAGATGTAAGTGAAATTCAGTATTTAATAATATTTAATATTTAAAAAATATCAAATTTTTTTTCTTTCGTTGAAATCATAGATTTTTCTATGAATTATGCATGATATTTCTATATAACAAATGATTTTATTGATATTGGTAAGTTTTCTTGCTCTTTTTTCTTTGGGAAAATAAAATTTTATGATGGTGAACATACGTGTAAGAAGTACGAGTGATTAATAAATTACATAATATAATAATACGGAAGAATAATTAAAATGGAGTATATGAAGAGGGAATAAATGTTGAAGAAGTATTAATTACAGATAATTTACTCCAAGAAAATTTTTTTTTTGGAACATAGATTATGATCGAATTCTTATCATAATTTACTAATGTAATATTAGTGAAAACTAAAGAAATAGAAATTTCTAATAACATAATACATTGAAAATATTTATGATTGTATTCTTACTTTGGAACAAACAGTAATAGATGAAAAAGAAATTTTGAGTAATAAATCAACAATTACAAAAATTATTTTTGAAGAAACACCTTTATTTTAAAACAATGGTGTCTAGATGTAAATTTTACTTACAATGATATTTTTTTATATTCATATTAATTATGTTTGTTAGAATAATATACAATTAAATAAAATTAATATATTTAATAAAATATATTTAATAAAAATTTTTTTTTCATTATTTGGAAAATCATAATTTTTTATCAGTAAATGAAAATAGATGAAAAACTATTCCTAAAATACTTACCATGTCTCTTTTTTTATACAAAAATCGAATTAAAAGATGATTTTTTATCTCATAAAGGAGTTGAATAAAGAGTAATTTTTTTTTTATTAAACTATAAAAAACATACTATAGTAATTTAATCTTCTTATAAAATAAACAATGGTAGCAATATCAGGAAATATCCTCCAAAACATTTTGCTGAACTCCCTTATGAGGATATTGCTAAATTGTTTGTGCTCCAGTTTGTAAGCAATGGCAAAATGTGATTATTAATCAGCCATTATATGCCATTCGTTCAAATCTATTATCGGATATTTGCAGAGATACCTTATTCATATTCCAAATCCCTTTGATAGGAAGAACAGATAACAATAAATAATATAATGATCTAACATTCTGTAAAAATTTTACGATTTTATTTCATAAATAATAATAATAATATTTTATATTTCAAACTTTTAAAAATACTTGAGTTACCATGAAAGCATAATAAAATCTACAATTTAACAACAGATTTATTAGAATTACATAATAATCCACATTATTCATATGCCATTGAATTACTTAATAACCCACTTTACATTAATGGTTGTCATCAGCTTATAATTTTGATAATAAGTTTATGTCAATACAAAAGTGAAGTTCAATATTTATTATATTTATTATTGAAAATATCAAAATTTTCTTCATTGTTTGAAATTATAGATTTTCTCTATGGATTATGTTTTATTTTTTTGGCTTGTAATTTGTTCAATGATGGATTTGGTGAGTCAAAATTTATATTTATAAGAATTTATTATACTCTTTTTTTATACGAAAATCGAATTACAGATGATTTTCATCATTTAATGACGTGCGAACGAGCACGAGTGGTCAATCATCTTCATCGTAATAAAAGTAAGATTATTAAAGTGGATTACTTTGAAGGCTCAAATATTTTAGAGTTGTTAATTTTTATCCCTCACTCTTTATGAAACACAATAACAAGACATTTTTAGTTAGTAATATAACAGAAGGTTTATGCCATTTAAATTCGTCGTTATTACATCATATTTTCCAAAATGTAACTATTACAAATTATTATTATTTGTCAGAAAAAAGTTTAGAAGAATATGATTTCATAATTGTTTTAAAAAATAGTATTGATTATGATAAGGATCAAATAACCATTTCAACGGAAACTAAAGTTAATAATACTGTGGAAAAAATAATTGAAAAGATAAAGAAATTAACCAATGTAACTTTAATTATTTTTAAATCATTTTATTGGGCACAAAATGTAAATATAAAATGTAATAAAATCAGAAACACAATTACTTCGTTTAATATACAATGTATCTAGATATGATTTTATTAGAAATATGAAATTTGATACTGAATTTCCAAAAATTATTTGTGTTGGAGGAAAAGAATATGATTCTACATGTTGGAAGAAATGTTTTGTTTCCAAAATTTTAAAATTTTATCAGATTTCAACAATATCTGAGGACTAGTTAGTTACACTTGAAACCTAGATAGCCTTTATGTCTTTACAATATGAGCAATCACATTCTAGTCCTTTTTCAAACTTTGCCTTTAGTTTTTTAATTAACTCTTTTGAGTGTTTCATTTTCTTTAAATTAAAATTCAATTTCTTGTTAAGGATGCTACGTTCCAAGTCACTCATATTTTCTTTTTAAAAGACACCACTTGTAGTTTTATTTCCAGTGTCTCCTTTTATTGTAGTTTCATCCCCTTCTGTTTTTGCTGTTTGAGTCTTTTCTGTTTTAGTAGTAGTTTCATCCCATTCTGTTTTTGTTACCACATTATTAGCAATGTTATTTATTAATGCAATATCTTCCTCAAAATCATCAGCAATCTTATTTATTATATCAATATCCATTTTTTTTTTTGAGATAAAGGCCGAGAAAGAGAAGGAATAATAAAAGTAGAGAAAAATTAAAATGAAGAGAAAGAAAGAAAAATAGTAATGGTAAAGGTAAAATAAGGAGAAAGAAAGTAAAATAATGGTAAAGGTAGATTGAATATCCATTCAAAACACCTGAAATAAAACAATTACATTAAAATTAATATTTTATATATTTTTAGTAAGTTTTAAATGTTTTTAAGTTTAAAATTATATTTCCCTATAATAGTTATAATCAACTCTTAAAATATATTTTCAAGTGTAACCTAATTAATAGTCTAATGAAATAAAAATAAATATTAACAAAATTAATTTATATTATAATAAATACATATTAAATAACTTACTGGTAAGGAGAAAAGAATATGGATAAAGATAATGGTGGTGTTTGTAGTGTAAAGTATCCTCTTATATATAACTAGTTAAACGAGTTATCAAATGTTAATTTCAGAAATATTCCTTCAAGACATAAAGACATTTTTGATGAGGATTTGTTAAACTGTTGTGCTAATCAGCATTATATACCATTTCATTATGTCAAATTTATTATATTTAATATTGAAAATATAAATTTTTCTCCTTTGTTTGAAATAATAGATTTTCTCTATAGATTGTATTTGATTTTTTTGACTTATAATTTGTTCACTTATAATTTTAATAATACAGAATTCTGATATATTTATTATACTCTTTTTTATATGAAAATCAAATTAAAAATACTCTAATGACATGTGAACAAGCACGAATAGTCAATCATTTATTAAAATGGAATACTTTCAAGGCTCAAATATTTCCGAGTTGTTAATTCTACTCTTTACTAAATATAATAACAAGACATTTTTAATTAGTAATATAAAAAAAGGTTTAAGTCATTTTAAACTTATTATTATTAAATTATATTTTCAAAAATGTAACTATTACAAATTATTATTATTTGTCAAAAATATCTTTAGAAAAAATATGATTTCATAATTGTTTTAAAAATAGTATTGATAATGATGTAGATAAAATAAACCTTTAAATTAAAAATAAAATTAATAATACTGTGGAAAAAAACAATTGAAAAGATAAAGAAACTAACCAATGTCACTCTAATTATTTTCGAATCATTAGATTGATTGGTAGGTTACCACTGGAAAAATTTTCTGCCAAATAAAAGCATATTAAAATTAGAAATATTACGATATTCTCGTTTAATATACAATGTATCTTTTTCTGTCTCATAAACACGCTAGATAACAGGGATATCTTGCTACTCCTACTTACACTTTGGTCACACTTCACAGACACGCACATGCATATATATATATACATACATCTAGGTTTTTCTCCTTATTCTAAATAGCTCTTGTTCTTTTTATTTCTTCTATTGTCCATGGGGAAGTGGAAAAGAATCTTTCCTCCGTAAGCCATGCGTGTTGTATGAGGCGACTAAAATGCCGGGAGCAATGGGCTAGTAACCCCTTCTCCTGTATACATTTACTAAAAAAGAGAAGAAGAAAAACTTTATAAAACTGGGTTGTTTAAATGTGCGTGGATGTAGTGCGGATGACAAGAAACAGATGATTGCTGATGTTATGAATGAAAAGAAGTTGGATGTCCTGGCTCTAAGCGAAACAAAGCTGAAGGGGGTAGGAGACTTTCAGTGGGGGGAAATAAATGGGATTAAATCTGGAGTATCTGAGAGAGTTAGAGCAAAGGAAGGGGTAGCAGTAATGTTAAATGATCAGTTATGGAAGGAGAAAAGAGAATATGAATGTGTAAATTCGAGAATTATGTGGATTAAAGTAAAGGTTGGATGCGAGAAGTGGGTCATAATAAGCGTGTATGCACCTGGAGAAGAGAGGAATGCAGAGGAGAGAGAGAGATTTTGGGAGATGTTAAGTGAATGTATAGGAGCCTTTGAACCAAGTGAGAGAGTAATTGTGGTAGGGGACCTGAATGCTAAAGTAGGAGAAACTTTTAGAGAGGGTGTGGTAGGTAAGTTTGGGGTGCCAGGTGTAAATGATAATGGGAGCCCTTTGATTGAACTTTGTATAGAAAGGGGTTTAGTTATAGGTAATACATATTTTAAGAAAAAGAGGATAAATAAGTATACACGATATGATGTAGGGCGAAATGACAGTAGTTTGTTGGATTATGTATTAGTAGATAAAAGACTGTTGAGTAGACTTCAGGATGTACATGTTTATCGAGGGGCCACAGATATATCAGATCACTTTCTAGTTGTAGCTACACTGAGAGTAAAAGGTAGATGGGATACAAGGAGAATAGAAGCATCAGGGAAGAGAGAGGTGAAGGTTTATAAACTAAAAGAGGAGGCAGTTAGGGTAAGATATAAACAGCTATTGGAGGATAGATGGGCTAATGAGAGCATAGGCAATGGGGTCGAAGAGGAATGGGGTAGGTTTAAAAATGTAGTGTTAGAGTGTTCAGCAGAAGTTTGTGGTTACAGGAAAGTGGGTGCAGGAGGGAAGAGGAGCGAGTGGTGGAATGATGATGTAAAGAGAGTAGTAAGGGAGAAAAAGTTAGCATATGAGAAGTTTTTACAAAGTAGAAGTGATGCAAGGAGGGAAGAGTATATGGAGAAAAAGAGAGAGGTTAAGAGAGTGGTGAAGAAATGTAAAAAGAGAGCAAATGAGAGAGTGGGTGAGCTGTTATCAACAAATTTTGTTGAAAATAAGAAAAAGTTTTGGAGTGAGATTAACAAGTTAAGGAAGCCTAGAGAACAAATGGATTTGTCAGTTAAAAATAGGAGAGGAGAGTTATTAAATGGAGAGTTAGAGGTATTGGGAAGATGGAGGGAATATTTTGAGGAATTGTTAAATGTTGATGAAGATAGGGAAGCTGTGATTTCGTGTATAGGGCAAGGAGGAATAACATCTTGTAGGAGTGAGGAAGAGCCAGTTGTGAGTGTGGGGGAAGTTCGTGAGGCAGTAGGTAAAATGAAAGGGGGTAAGGCAGCCGGGATTGATGGGATAAAGATAGAAATGTTAAAAGCAGGTGGGGATATAGTTTTGGAGTGGTTGGTGCAATTATTTAATAAATGTATGGAAGAGGGTAAGGTACCTAGGGATTGGCAGAGAGCATGCATAGTTCCTTTGTATAAAGGCAAAGGGGATAAAAGAGAGTGCAAAAATTATAGGGGGATAAGTCTGTTGAGTGTACCTGGTAAAGTGTATGGTAGAGTTATAATTGAAAGAATTAAGAGTAAGACGGAGAATAGGATAGCAGATGAACAAGGAGGCTTTAGGAAAGGTAGGGGGTGTGTGGACCAGGTGTTTACAGTGAAACATATAAGTGAACAGTATTTAGATAAGGCTAAAGAGGTCTTTGTGGCATTTATGGATTTGGAAAAGGCGTATGACAGGGTGGATAGGGGGCAATGTGGCAGATGTTGCAAGTGTATGGTGTAGGAGGTAGGTTACTGAAAGCAGTGAAGAGTTTTTACGAGGATAGTGAGGCTCAAGTTAGAGTATGTAGAAAAGAGGGAAATTTTTTCCCAGTAAAAGTAGGCCTTAGACAAGGATGTGTGATGTCACCGTGGTTGTTTAATATATTTATAGATGGGGTTGTAAGAGAAGTAAATGCGAGGGTCTTGGCAAGAGGCGTGGAGTTAAAAGATAAAGAATCACACACAGGGTGGGAGTTGTCACAGCTGCTCTTTGCTGATGACACTGTGCTCTTGGGAGATTCTGAAGAGAAGCTGCAGAGATTGGTGGATGAATTTGGTAGGGTGTGCAAAAGAAGAAAATTAAAGGTGAATACAGGAAAGAGTAAGGTTATGAGGATAACAAAAAGATTAGGTGATGAAAGATTGAATATCAGATTGGAGGGAGAGAGTATGGAGGAGGTGAACGTATTCAGATATTTGGGAGTGGACGTGTCAGCGGATGGGTCTATGAAAGATGAGGTGAATCATAGAATTGATGAGGGAAAAAGAGTGAGTGGCGCACTTAGGAGTCTGTGGAGACAGAGAACTTTGTCCTTGGAGGCAAAGAGGGGAATGTATGAGAGTATAGTTTTACCAACGCTCTTATATGGGTGTGAAGCATGGGTGATGAATGCTGCAGCGAGGAGAAGGCTGGAGGCAGTGGAGATGTCATGTCTGAGGGCAATGTGTGGTGTGAATATAATGCAGAGAATTCGTAGTTTGGAAGTTAGGAGGAGGTGCGGGATTACCAAAACTGTTGTCCAGAGGGCTGAGGAAAGGGGTTTGTTGAGGTGGTTGGAAAAGTGGGAGAGAATGGAGCAAAACGAAAACTTCAAGAGTGTATCAGTCTGTAGTGGAAGGAAAGGGGGGGTAGGGGTCGGCCTGGAAGGGTTGGGGGGGGGGGTTTTTTTTTTTTTTTTTAAAAGGGGGTTTTGTGTGGAGGGGGGGGGTTGGACTTCCCGCAGGCAAAGGTGAGCGTGTTTTATAGGAGTGAATGGGACAAAAGGTTTTTTTAAAACTTTTACTTTCTGTTGGATTTTGACAAAGTAAAATTTTTTGAAAGGGGTTCAGGGAAAAAAGGCAGGCCCGACTTGAGTCCTGGATATGGGAAGTACAGTGCCCGACTCTAAAAGGGGGGGTGTTAAAAGTTGCAGTTTAAAAAAAATGTATGTAAAGACCCCTTTTGGCAAGACGTGATGGGGAAATGAGGGGAAAGTTTTTTTTTTCGGCCCCCTCCCTTTGGTGGAATCGGCAGTGTGTAAAAAAAAAATAAAATATCTAGAATATATGAAATTTAATATAAATTTTCCAAAATGATTTTTTGAAAGAGAATAAAACATATAGCATAGAATTATGTTTTTTTAAATTTTTGGTTTTTGTAAAAACATTCGATGATTATACTTTAGAAACTAAACAAAATGATACAACAAAAAAAAAATAGTAAAAAAAAATAAACGGGTTTAAAAAAGCACATATTTTAAAAAATCAGAAAACAATTTTTTATTTAATTTTAACAATAATTAAATTTCAGTTATATTTAAACATAAAAATTTGGTACGAATTTCTCAACATTAAAAAATAAATATAAAAATAACATTTTAGTTTTTGAACGTGAAAACTTTAAATACAAAAGTTGGTAACTCGTGTAACTAAAAAAGGGGATCCTTTCTCTCCACACCACTCTCTCTTTTGCCCCATTTATACTATTTTTTTCTCCTTAAAATGGTAAGTAAAGTATTTATTTTTTTTAAAATAAAACCTCGTTTCAATTTTTTTACTCTGATACTCTTTGTGTTAAAAAAAATAAGGAAAAAAATTTAACTTTATTAAGGGGAAAAGGGTATTTTAGAAATTTTTTTAAATTTATCTACTTTTTTGTTTTTAATTTAAAATTAATTTAACCACACAATCAGTCTACAATAAATTCATTCTTAGTCAGAATACCTAGTATTACCAGTATTTATTATGTATCCCTCTTTTATATATATATTTAAGAAGAGAGAAACTATAATAAATTAAGGAACAAACTCACCCTCATTCTTCAATTAATTTTGTTACAACTTTAGCACAAAAAAAAATGGTTAGTTAAAATTTAAATTAAAACTATCTAAATTTTTCGTTCAAAGTTAGAAAGAAGATTCTTCATACTCTTCGGGAAAAGGAAAGATAAACCCGTGGAGTGTTTTAAAACCCGTGGCGGGTTTTAAATTAGAGTATTGATTATAAAGTAAGGTTATTAACTATGAAATAATTTTAAACCCAAAAAAAAGAAATTTTTAAAATTTTATATATTTTTATAAATTTTTTGTCTTTTATTTTAAATTTTTTTTTTACTAGAGATTAAAACTGTGGCATATTATTACCCTTGGTTATAAAATTAAAAAGGGACAATATTTTATTTAAAAAAAAAACAAGTGTAATTTAAAACTGAAAATAAAATATGAAACATTAATTTGTAATTTTAAAACTGATCTAAAAAAAAAAATCAAATATTAATTTGTATTTGTTTTATTTCAGGTGTGTGGAATGGATTTACAATAATAATGAAAAATTGCCCTCAATTCCTAATATTCTTGAATAAAAACCTCTTCTGTCCAGTCTTTCAAGCACCTCCTCCTCCTCCTCCTCCTCCTCTTTTTCTCCACACCTCCTCCTCCTCCTCCTCTTTATTCTCGCCACCACCTCCCTCCTCCCCTTTTTTCTTCTTTTCTTCTTCCTTCTTCTCCTCCTTTCTCCTTCTCAAACTCCCCCTCCTTCTGATTCTTCTCACATTCTTCCCCTCACCCTCTTCCTCTTTCCTAGTACCTCTTTATATTTTTTGTTTAAATAACACAAATGGCTACTATACCATTACTAGTTCTTACTATCCCTAATTTTGTAGATAACCTTATACTTCTACAACACTTTACTTTCTCTTTCTACTCCTTCTTCTCGGTCTTATCTCCTACTACTACTACCCCCCTTTCTACTCCTTTTTATTTTTTTTTCTTATTTCTCGGCCTTTATCTCCTACTTCTTTATTTCTTACACCTCCTTCTCTTTTCTCGGCCTATATCTCCTACTTCTTCTCCTACTTCTTCTCCTATTTCTTCTCCTATTTCTACTCCTCTTTCTCTTTCTCGGCCTTCATTCTATTCCTTCTCAGAAATAGTGTCTCATATTTCTCTTCCAGAAAAATAAAGAAATGGATACTCCCAAAAAAATTATATCTTGATTGCTGATGCTGATAAAGTAGAGCAGTGTGTTAGAATGTTTACTAATGATGACGAATAAGCAATCTTTGAAATGTTACGACTATGCTATTTCTGAAAACAATTAATGATGAAAGTTACTAAAGAAAGAGGTAGTTTCTGAAACTACAAGAAAAGCTACTACTAATGATGAAAGTACTACAACTACAACAAAAACAACAGAAGATGAATATTATATAGTTTATGAAACTACTACAAGAGAAACTACTACTACTGAAACAATTAATGATGAAAGTACTAAAAGAAAAACAGCAGAAGAAACAGACACTACTACAACAAAAATAGAAGAGGATGATGCTATAAGAAAAACAGCAGAAGAAACAGATAGTTATGAACATACTGCAACAAAAACAGAAGAGGCAAAAGAAATAGATAGTGATGAACATACTACTACAACAAAAACAGAAGTGGATGATGCTATTACTGAAACAATTAATGATGAAGATACTAAGTGGTGTATTTTAAAAAGAAAAAAAGAAAGTCAAATTCTTCATGAAGGTCTGAATTTAACTTTAAAGAAAATGATAGAATCAAAAGAAATAGTTAAAGAAGCAAAAGAAACTATTAAAAAAACAAAAGAAGTAATTAAAAAGTTAAATAAAAAGATAGACTTAACATATGAGTGTATTAATTTTATTAGTGAAAATATTTAGATGAAAAAGAGGGTAATTGTTTATATTGTAATGTCTTTACCATGATTTTTGTGGCTAGGTGCCAGTTCAAACTGGGGGTCAGTTCATAATTGACCAACAGTTTCATTTCATTGTGGCTAGGTGCAAGTTCAAAACTTGGGGGTCAGTTCATAATTGACCAACCAGTTTCATTTCATTGTGGTAGGTGCCAGTTCAAGCTTGGGGGTCAGTTCATATTTACCAACCAGTTTTCATTTCATTGTGGCTAGGTGTTCCAGTTCAAACTTGGGGGTCAGTTCATAATTGATTAAAACCAGTTTTCATTTCATTGTGGCTAGGTGCCAGTTCAAACTTGGGGGTATTCCATATTGACCAAAAACCAGTTTTCATTTCATTGTGGCTAGGTGCCAGTTCAAAAACTTGGGGGTCAGTTTCATAATGACCAACCAGTTTTCATTGTGGTAGGTGGCCAGTTCAAACTTGGGGGTCATTCCATAATTGACAAACCAGTTTTATTTCATTGATAGCTAGGTGCCAGTCAAATTGTGGGGTCAGGTTTATTGGACCAAACCAGGTTTCATTTCATTGTGGCTAGGTGCCAGTTCAAACTTGGGGGTCGGTCAGTTCATAATTGACCAACCAGTTTTCATTTCATTGTGGCTAGGTGCCAGTTCAAACTTGGGGGTTATTCCATAATTGACCAACCAGTTTTCATTTCATTGTGGCTCATATTTTTGTCAGTTTATCATAATTTTGGTTAGGAGCAATTTCATATCAATTTTTTTTGTGGATAGGCACTAGGTGCTAAAAGAATTTTAGCTATGTATCCCCATTTTACTGTACCAGTTAATATTTTTATTGTGGCTAGGTTCCAGTTTGTACTTTTGTTTTATAGTTAGGTGACTCAGTTTTGTATTGAGATTCCAGTTTGTACTTTTGTTTTATAGTTAGGTTGTATTGAGATTTATGTAGTTGGCTGTGCTAGTTTATGAATGACTGACTAAGTGTCAGTAGTCAGTATTGTATTATGTACCAAGTAATATTAATGAGTAGCTGCTATGTACTTCGCTTTATAACTGTATCAGTAGTTCTGTTTAATGAATAATAAAAATGATTAAAATAGAATTAGAATTAATTATTCTTTTAATAATACAGTTTGACCCCGTGACGATCACTCCAAATGCGACCAATTATGTAGTGTATTTATGTAAGTGTGTTTGTACGTGTATGTTTGGGGGTCTGAAATGGACTAATCTACTTCACTAATTACATATGGGAAAAAATTCGGGTCTGTACTCGGCACCTGACTACTACTGGAATGAAATAGTTCGTTAACGGGGGTCCACTGTATACCAAGTATTTTATAATATTTATAAACTGGTTTACTAATAATAAAACTTTTGAAGTTAGAATATAATAATTCTCTCCATTAATACGATAAATTCAATAAGATTACTAAAAATTTTCATATAATTATTATTACAAAAAAGAAGGAAGAAAAGATAATTATTGTCTTAATATGGTTCTCCAGTATATGATATTAATTTCTTTTTATTTTTATGTTCTTGTCCCAATATTATGTTGGAATTCATTTGTGTATGAAAAATACAATGAATAAAACAGATGATGAAAAAAAATATTTTTAAATAATAAAAAAAATATTTTTAAAAATATAATTTGTTAAAATTAGTAAAAAAAATATTTTAAAAATATAATATAAAATTAGAAAAAAAAAATAATAATGACAGAAATAGTTGAGGTGACCCCAAGGAAAAGAACTTGGATATGCTCTACCAATGATAAAAGAGTATAATCCTAGTGAACGAATATATGGATTTTGCTGTAAATTGCCTGATAGCGATATCTCTCCTTCTTCATTCACATGGAATAAGAAGCATATGTCTCATAGACTAGATATACTGACAGATCTAACTGAAAATAATAAAACATATCAGACACCCCCCCCATATGCTACACATCAATCGATCACTACAATTCACACTCCTCGCCGCATCCGGATTCTCTGCCCGCCTGTTCATTGCATCCACCTTGCCTCAAGGCAAATATCACAGTTTTTGTTAATCAATTAGAATATGGAAGAAAAGTAAGAAAGAGAAAGAAAATTATTAATTCTATATCGTTCGTTTTTTCTTAAGGAATATGTAGTGGATTCAAAGTAGTTAATTACCCAGTTTTAAAGATATTTTCATTTTGTTTTAGATGTCGATTTAAACCAATATAAAGAAGTAATAGTTAATTGTCCCGATTATCTACTATTGTATATCTAGAATATAAAGTTAGAAAGCAGTCATTCCACTTCCTCTTCCTGCAATTAAAATTTTAGACAAAATAATAAACAAAATTTTTATCCAATTATCTTTGTTTATGAACATATTTATCATTGATAATTTCGTTAGGATTATACTGGACTCCAGTATATTACATGGGTTATCTTAAACAGAACTTTTGCTTTTGGATTTCATATTGAAATTCCTTATATTTCGTTATGTTATTGTGATGATGCCTATTGGTTAAAATTCATGTAATGCAATTATTAGAAGAATTTTTGTTGACAGTAATACTAATTATAGTATTTTTGGTTGTCAAAAGATAAATTCAAAGTTTTTTGTTAGATATCTGTACGAGAAATGGATTGACATTATTTAACCTTATGCAGTATTTTTTAATAATTATGTTATGACTATATTTACTACCTCTCCAGAATTACATAATAATTTGATATTTCCCAAATTTTCGAAACTACTTTCAATATTTTTAATATTTGAAAAATCATGAAAAAAATAATATTAATTGGATATGATACTTTTAATTTGTTAAAAATGGAATTATCTACTGATTACTTTTCAAATAGTTTAAAAGCATTTATTAGAAATAAAAATGATATTTTATACTGAAAATTATTTAAAAAGGTAATAGTAATAGTAGTTCTAATAGTGATTATGATGAATATTACAATCTCAGAAACAACACAAACAATTCTATTAATATGTACACGGTCACTACTGTGACTAATTTCACTCAAAGCTTTTGGTTGCGGATATTTTCTTATTCCTATACAAAATTAAAGGTATATTTAAAAAACTACCAATATATAAATTAATAAATTTATTTCCAAAATATTTAAATAATAATAATAGTAAAAATGGTGATGGAAATTTAATAGAAGCATTAATACAATTTCCAGAAAGTAAAATTTTAATTGTGAAATTCCCATATCTTGATTTATAGAAAATTCTGTAGATAATAATAATAATAATAATATTAATAATAATAATAATAATAA
The DNA here is from genome assembly GCF_026875155.1 of Cherax quadricarinatus. NCBI lineage: Eukaryota > Metazoa > Arthropoda > Malacostraca > Decapoda > Parastacidae > Cherax > Cherax quadricarinatus. The sequence goes on from NC_069485.1 coordinate 23,354,217, forward strand.
TAATAATAATGTAATTGGAAACATCAGAATGTTACCAATTTATATCGAAAAGTATTTCACTATTAAACCTTGAGATCATCGTAGGTTATAAGGGAATGTGATGAAATAGAAAGATAGATGGTACAGAACCTTTTTTTTCTACAAAAATACAACCATATAATATTTACATATTGTTTCGTTTATGTTATAAGGATTCTCGACATTAGCACTCGGTTATTTTTCTTTTGTCTCTTCTTTATGTGTACCGAAAAGCCAAAACAAAAAAGCTAAGTATAATTGATTATGTAGTTATCATCATTTTATTTTAATGTAGTGAAGTTTCCGAAGGAAAACCAAAGGGATTAGGAATCTCTCTAATGAAATGATTATATTCTCACCAAACACAAAGCTTCGGAAAACAATTTAAAATGATTTAGAAGATTTGGATTATATTAGGCCTTTTAAATTTACTTATCATAAATGATTAATGTTGTTTCTATTCACGAAGCATTTAAGATTGATTCTCGAAAAGAACCTCTAAGATCAAATTTTGCTAATCAAATGGAAACTGACTATGTTATAAGATAATGACGAATATCGAATTGTTTCTGCTAACAGTAATCCTAATCCATCGGATTTTTCCTCGTATTATAATTGGTTATTCAATATTAACAAAATTTTAATACATCAGTTTATAATAATTTTTAGCAATTTTTTTAAGCCTCATTATTTATGAAAAAAATTCTCGTTACATTTATGGGTTTGGGATAATAACAAAAGAAAATCGACCAGGCTCATTGGGACAAATAAGTACTTCTCTTCTAGTTCCCAGAAATGACATTATTTCCCGCCTCATTTTACAAATGAGAGTTTTATTATGTACGTATTAAAGAACTCAATTACAACAAATTGAACAACAAATACAAAAACAGACGAACCCAAAGAAGAATAAAAAATAACACAAAAACATAAAATGCAACAACAGAATTTCAACACCCAACAACAACAAAAAACAATACAAACAAAAAAGATCAATCGTTAAAATCTCTTCTACATGTCCTCCTTTGACCCTATAGAAAGTCCTAAAAAAATTAAAAGGAAAAGGAAAAAAGTGGAGTAGTTCCAATAATTGTTACAGTCAGTTAATATACAAACGAAAAAAAAAATTAATACATTATTGTGTATGGTAAAATTCAATTAAAAGTTTTTACACTAATTGGATTTATTAGATTTGCCACGATTTTTTTATATCTTCACCATTTGTTATGTTTTAAGTGGAGTCGTAACAAACAAATTATAAAGTTTTTGATATTTTACCATACCTATGTACAAATCAGCCAATTCATCGGATTACTAGACCCATAGCATATAATTGGTCAAAAGTTGAAATTTACTTCAACATATTCCCACAGTGCAATTTGCTTATCAGTACAACAATTTAATATAATAATAAAAGAAATTATAAGACAGATATGAAAAACAAAGATTTAATTTCGAATAATTAATCTTAAATTTTTTTATCAATGATTCGTGAACAATACTATATTGATTTAACTAAGCGACTTTGTGTGGAAGATGTTATGATTGGCGCGTTTAGTTAGAAATACTATGTTTTACAAATATGGTCACTTCATAGATCTTTAACAAAATTAGCTGGAAAATATGTCAAAACATCTAAATATGTTTCCTTATAAATAAATGGATTAGAGAATATGAGTATTGTGTAAATATAAAAAATATTAATTTGACGAAAAAATTCAAATGTTAAGATGAAATTTTAAAAGATAATCTTAAATTAAATGGTCGTCATATAAAAACAGATCAAGTGGGTGGAACCTATCCAGTCTGCATGTTCTTGTCCTTTGTGATATTTTATTAACCTTTCTCAATCTTTAGTTATGATGCAGCTACTATGTTATTACTTTTTTATACACATCATAGTTAGAGCATGTCATCGGTTCAAGATAAAAAAATTACTCTTTGTATTGGTGATTCTAATTCAGGCAAAACGGTTTTATTAAATATTATACAATGATACTGGGTGATTCGCGGGAATTTTATCAACTCATACGGCTCATAAAGGTCTCCAGAACGAACCCCACGATTTAGGTCGCGGTGGGGGAAAAAAGCAGTGAAATATGGTATATGGATGATATGGTTACAACTAAACCATAAAATGGCTCTCTTTTTAGAACAACTGAGTGGGCAATTCTCCAGTATGATTCGTTCAAAATTATGCTGATGGAGGAAAGAAACTACTATTTAGCCACCTCCATTTTTTTAATTCGGTATAAATTGTCCTTCATTTATGAAATATGATTCGGCTCTTATACAAAGGCCGCGATTTATTTCGTTTCGATCATGTTTTTTTGATTCGGATTTCCTACATCATTTGAGTTTTCAATTTTTACATCAATTTCCTCTTATAACCACTGAACGAAGTAAAACTACGACTTAATGAAGGTATGATGCTCTTTTTATTATGCAAATTGTCATCGTATATTGATTCGCCGTGGTTTGTTGATGTGCATAGTAATTATTTTGTGGGAATTAAATATTCCAACAAATTATTAGAGAATCACTGAATTTTATTCTCTGAACGAGGTATAGTCTCTAGAATTATGGAAGCATGTAACTTAGTTGAAATAAATTTGGTATTGGTACTTTGAAACGATTATCAATCTTTTTAAAATTATTCCCAAGCATTAAAAAATATCACTATTTCTGATGCTCATAAATTTGTAGAAAAACACATATCAAACATTATCCTCTATTAAATTCCCATAATTTATTAGAAGGAACTCCTGTGGAATCATATTAGATGAATTTACAACCGTTTTTGTAATTCAAGGAATTTCAGAATCTAATCGACTATCAAACGATAATAATAATTTGGAACATTATCAAAATGTAAATAATTAAATGAACAATATTTTTTTTTATTTTTTTTTAAATTAATCACCTATATACAATATTGATTAGTAAAATTTTCCATTATAAAAATGGAAGAACAAACAGGTGCAAAACAATATGGAACAGGTCTATAATGAAAAAGAGAACAAATTATAAATAATTTTATTATAGTCAATAAAAATTATTACTGTTTTGTTCAAAAAAATTCTTATAAATTATTATTTAAAAGATGAAATAATTTATAAATGATAGTCTGATCTGAACTTCGAAAACTACTGGACAAATAACAATTATTTAAATAGTAATATAATAATATATTGATAATAAAAGGATACAAAGAAGAAGTACAAAAACTGCAACAAGAAGTGATGTTGAAAAAGAAAAAGTAGATAGAATTTGGACAATAAAGAAGTTAATGGTCTTTGTTGAAGTAGAATCTTTTTTTTAAATACAGTAGCAGTTAATGAAATGTAAGGTTTAGGCTTTTGATAAATTAAAAAGACGGTGTTATTGAACGTTAGATGCTACAGTGGATTTTACGAAGCTATAAACAAAGAAGAAGAAGATTGAAAAATGTAGTAGTTTCTGATAAAAATGAAAAAGACGGTGTTATTGCAACGTTAGATGCTACCAGTGATTTTACCGAAGACTATAACAAAGAGAGAAGATGAAAATGTAGTTTTGATAAAAATGGAAAAAGACGGTGTTATGTTATTGCAACGTTAGATGCTACATGTGATTTACCGAAGGACTATAAACAAAGAGAAGAAGAAGAAGATTTTTCCGAAGACTATATATTTCAAAGTGAAGAAGAAGAAGAAGAAGAAGAAGAAGAAAACTATGTGTCATCAGAAGAAGATAAAGAGGATAAAATGAAGAAGAGATAAAACCTATTGTTAATATCCAAATATTAAACTTGAATTTTTTTTCAGAAAAAGTATCAAATTCATTTAAGACGTAAACTTGAAGAATGATAATAATAATGTTTCAATATAAGTTTTCAAATTTAAATTATTGAAAAAATTGTTCTCAGAATTTATGTAATTAAAAAAATAAAATTGAAGTTAAACACAATAATTCCTGTGAGTAATCAATCCTCGACTATATATATGAGTTTTCCATTCATTTCCACACTGAAAAATTTTTAAATTTAAAATGTTTACTATGATTCTCATTTTATTAGGTATAACTAATGGAATTTAAAAGTAAGTATAGGTTTAATGTATAATATTTAAATTACTGAAATAAAAAATCTTTTGAAAATATTATTTATTTATTTATCTAAATTTTTCCTTCTTTTTTTTTTTTAACAGATGATGATTCCTACTTTAATGATTCAATCTTTGATTTGATTTTTAAAGAAAAAAAAAAAAACTGTATACCAGTAAAATTCATATATCATGGCCTAATATTCATGTTTATCTTTTATGATATTATTTAAATCATAATCATTACCACTTGTATTTAAAAAACATTCATTATTATGAAAATTTGCTATTACTTGCAATTGATTGTAATTCAAAGATTGAAGAAGAATTGATATATGTTTACACTAATATGACAATGAATGTTTTAAAGGTTATTAAGTTTTAGATATTTATATGTTTGTTTAAATTTTGAGTCTTTTTACACTAATGATAAAGCTGTACAAAATTATTATGAAAATAACTCTCTGATGGTTATTAATGCTACACTTTATAAAAATTGTGAATGTGAGTTTGAAAATTTATATTCATTTCTTTACATTATATTTATCTTTTTACATTATACTCTATCAGTATTTTTTTTGGCAATTTCCATAGTATTATGGCGTGATTACACACCTAACAACACAGAATAAACTAAGGTTTAAAATATGGTTTAACTTGAGGGGAGAACAAATAATAATAACTCTATTAACAGGAAAATGTATATAACTTTAAAACTGATGTTTCCCATCGAAGCAATGCAACTCCCCATATTGTATTAGCTCAACATTTCAAAGTAGAAGAGTTGGCGGGTAACGTACAAACTCAGCAAGTCTTTATTCAGCATATAGGACCACTACCATTCCAGCTGGATTTTGGTTTTTGGGGTCGGTACATGTCGATGATTTTCATGGCGAAGACCAATTTGCTGTTTCAAGTGCCAGCGTTTATGGACACATAACGTGCAGTTGTTCTGAACAGAGAAATTGCGGTGGTCTGCAAGCCTGCCCCATCTAAAAAAGAATGCATTCCTCAAGTTAAAAAATGCATCACACCTACTCCACGTGTCCGAAATTGCAACAAAAAAATGTCTGGAAACCCCCTAAAGTCCAAGAGACTGCAAAATTTTTCGAGAGATAGCCAAAAAAAATGTAAAATGACAACGGACTATAGCAGCAGAGATTCACATCATCATCACCCCTTATAAAAAAAATGGGTAAAAAGGGAATCCGAGTCCCCCCCTAAAACCGGGCAAATGAACAGGAGCATCAGGACATTTTTTTCCCAAATTGCAACAACGAAGAAAAAAAAAAGGAGGAAAAAAAAACTAAAACAAAAACAAAAGAAGAAAAAATTTGAAAAAAAAAGTGGGCAACCTCAAACCACAGATTACAACAACTCAAATAAAATCACGTTAAAAAACCACCGACAACATTTAAAATCCTTTGAATTTAAAGTATTTAGGGGACTAACAGCTGGGTCATTTTGACTTGTACAGGAGAAAGGGGGGGGAAATGAACACGAAAATTTTAACAAACAACAAAAAAAATTTTCCCCTAAAATAAACTTAAAAACCAAAACGTTTGTCCATGTACATTTTCAGAAAATAAACTTAAAAACAAAACTTTTTTGTCCCCATTTTATTATATAAGTGAACTTTAAAACTGCAAATGTGTTTGTAGGGGAGACTTAAAGGGGAGTGCCAACACTTGAAAAGAAAATCTCATTGTTAAGCTCATTGTTAATTGCTCTTAACAAAAATGTGTTAGTGGAGGCTTGCTATGTGCCCAACGGGTGTTAAGGGGATCAGACTTTTTTAAAATAAACTTAATGTTATAAAAATTTAAAAAAAGGTTTTTTTTTTTAAAAGGGATTATTTATCAAACTTAAAATTTTTATTATTAATTATTTCAGGTTAAAAATGGTTGCTTCAATAAAGTGGTATCCAAAGTACAATCTTTGGTAGTGTTCCGGTAGGGTAACAATGATAATTCAGCATTTTTAAATTTGGGCCGAACATCTGATTTTGCTCAAGAGTTTTTAAATTACCTTCAAAATTTTCCCCATCTTTAAAAACAAATAAAGGCAATAAAACCTAAAAACAATTTGAAAATGATAAAACCCCCACCCCCCCATCATCTCAAAAAAAGAAAGATTAAAACAAAAGGGGGTTCTTCTCATTAC
>NC_069485.1:23360979-23475800 GCF_026875155.1 Cherax quadricarinatus
TTGTTTAATCTAATTAGTAGCTGATAAATACATTGGATGATTGTGTAATTCTAATAAGTCTTCATTAAAATTTATAAATTTACAGGATTTTTTATATTCAATCAATTTTAAAAATTCAGTAATAACAGGAAAAGGATATTTTAAGATGATTTCTTTCAAAATTTTTATAGAATTAGTAGAATTAATACCACCATTATTACCTATAGGACTTTGAAATTTTGAATAAGAATTTTTACAATATCTATAATATAACTGACGAAATGGCATATAAAATGGATTATCAACAATCACATTTTGCCATTGCTTACAAACTGGTGCACAACAGTTCAATAAATCTTCATATGGAAGTTGAGCAAAAATTTCTTGGAGAATTTCTTCTACTGTTGTTGCTGCCATTATTTTGTAAATTGTAATTGAACCTCTATATATGAATCTCAATTTATATATCTAATATTTTTATTAATTATTTTATTTTTTAAATATTTTATGTTTCATATTTAAAATAAGTTAAATAATTTAATTTTATTACATATTTACAACGCATTAAAACTAACTTTATATAACAATGATAATAATACCAGAAATAATCCTCCAAGAAATTTTTGCTCAAATCCCTTATGAAGATTTATTAAACTGTTGTGTTTTGGTTTGTAAACAATGGCAAAATGTGATTATTAATCAGCATTATATGCCATTTCGTCAACTCTATTATCAATATTGTAAAAAATATTATTCATTATTTCAAAGTCCCATTGGCAATAGTTATAATATTAATTATATAAAAATATTGAGTACATTTTCTCCACGCTTAAAGATAATTAAATGTACGAAATTTCGTAAAATCTATAATTTAACAACTGATTTATTAGAATTGCATAATCACCCAATGTATTTGTCAGTTGTTGAATTAATTAAACAACAACAACCAGCATCACTAATAATCAGTGGCTGGCATATTGTAGCCCTGATAGTAAAATTATCTCGAGATGTAAGTGAAATTCAGTATTTAATATATTTAATATTAAAAATATCAAATTTTTTTTCTTTCGTTGAAATTATAGATTTTTTCTATGAATTATGTATGATATTTCTATATAACAATGATTTTATTGATAATTGTAAAGTTTACTCTGCTCTTTTTCTTTGGGAAAATAAAATTTATGATGGTGAACATACGTGTAAAGAAGTACGAGTGATTAATAATATAATAATAATAATACTGAAGATATAATTAAAATGGAGTATATGAAGAGAATAAATGTTGATGAAGTATTAATTCAGATATTTACTCCAAGAAAATTTTTTTTTGGAACATAGATTATGATGAATTCTTATCATCATTTAATAATGTAATATTAGTGAAAACTAAAGAAATAGAAATTTCTAATAATAATACATTGAAAATATATGATTGTATTATTACTTTTGAACAAACAGTAATAGATGAAAAAGAAAATTTTGAGTATAAATCAACAATTACAAAAATTATTTTTGAAGAAACATTTTATTTAAAACAATGGTGTCTAGATGTAAATTTACTTACAATGATATTTTTTATATTCATATTATTAATTATGTTTGTTTAGAATAATATATTAAATAAATTAATATATTTAATAAAATATAATTTTTTTTTCATTATTTGAAATCATAATTTTTTTATCAGTAATGAAATAGATGAAAAACTATTCCTAAATACTTACCATGCTCTTTTTTTATACAAAAATCGAATTAAAGATGATTCTTTTATCCTCATAAAGGAGTTGAATAAAGTAATTTTTTTTTATTAAACTATAAAAAACAACACTATAGTAATATCTTCTTATAAATAAACAATGGTAGCAATATCAGAAATATTCCTCCAAAACATTTTTGCTCAACTCCCTTATGAGGATTTGTTAAATTGTTGTGCTCCAGTTTGTAAGCAATGGCAAAAAGTGATTATTAATCAGCATTATATGCCATTTCGTCAACTCTATTATCGATATTGCAGAAAACCTTATTCATTATTTCAAAGTCCCTTCGACAGAAGAACAGATAATAATGATGATGAATCTACACATTCTATAAAAATTTTACGATTATATTTCATAAATAATAACAATGGATTTCAACTTTTGAAAATACTTGAGTACCATGAAATGCATAATAAAATCTACAATTTAACAACCGATTTATTAGAATTACAAAATCATCCACATTATTCATATGCTATTAGATTACTTAATAACCCACTTTACATTAATGGTTGTCATCTGCTTATAATTTTGATAATAAGTTTATGTCAATACAAAAGTGAAGTTCAATATTTATTACATTTATTATTAAAAATATCAAATTTTTCTCCATTGTATGAAATTATAGATTTTCTCTATGGATTATGTTTGATTTTTTTAACTTGTAATTTGTTCAATAAAGAAATAGATGAAAAACTATTCCTAAATACTTACCATGCTCTTTTTTTATACGAAAATCGAATTAAAGATAATTCTTTTCATTTAATGACGTGCGAACGAGCGCGAGTGGTCAATCATCTTTATCGAAACAAAAGTAAGATTATTAAAGTGAAGTACTTTCAAGGCTCGAGTATTTTTGAGTTGTTGATTCTACTCTTTACTAAATACAATAACAAAACATTTTTAATTAGTAATATAAGAAAAGGTGTAGGTTATTTAGACTCGTTGTCATTACATTATATTTTTCAAAAATGTAACTGTTTTCCAATTATTTTTATTTGTCAAAAGAAAGTCTAGAAAAATATGATTTCGTAATTGTTTTAAAAAATAGAATTGAAGATGATAAGGACCAAGAAAATGAAAGGTTAATGGAAACTAAAGTTAATAATACTGTGAAAGAAATAATCGAAAAGATAAAGAAACTAACTAATGTCACTCTAATTATTTTTGAATCATTTGATAGGTTGTTTTATAATTATTGGCCAGCTAAAATTACATTAAAATCAGAAATACAATATTTTCGTTTAATATACAATGTATTTAAAACTAACGGTATTATTAGATATATGGAATTTGATACTAAATTTCCCAAATTTTTTTGTGTTGGAGGAAAAGAATATAAGTGTACATATAGCAGAGAAGATGACATTTCTAAAATTTTACAATTTTATCAGATTACAACATTGACAACAATGAATAAGTATACTTTAAAAAGAATTTTCAATCCCATTTATCAATACGAAAATAACAAGAAAATATTAAAGCCTCTTACATCAGTCTCATTGTTGGATTGTTATTATGATGAATAATTTGTTCAGTTAGGTATTTTTTAAGATTCTTAGTTTTACATATTCGGCATGATATATATTATCAATTAATTGTAATTTTTTTTTATTAAACTATAAAAAACAACACTATAGTAATATCTTCTTATAATTAAACAATGGCAGCAATATCAGAAATATTCCTCCAAAATATTTTTGCTCAACTCCCTTATGAGGATTTGTTAAATTGTTGTGCTCCAGTTTGTAAGCAATGGCAAAACGTGATTATTAATCAGCATTATATGCCATTTCGTCAACTCTATTATCGATATTGCAGAGAACCTTATTCATTATTCCAAAGTCCCTTTGATAGAAGAACAGATAACAATAATAATGATAATAGATCTACACATTCTGTAAAAATTTTACGATTATATTTCATAAATAATAATAATAATAATATATTTCAACTTTTAAAAATACTTGAGTACCATGAAATGCATAATAAAATCTACAATTTAACAACAGATTTATTAGAATTACATAATCATCCACATTATTCATATGCTATTAGATTACTTAATAACCCATTTTACATTAATGGTTGTCATCAGCTTATAATTTTGATAATTAGTTTATGTCAATACAAAAGTGAAGTTCAATATTTATTATATTTATTATTGAAAATATCAAAATTTTCTTCATTGTTTGAAATTATAGATTTTCTCTATGGATTATGTTTTATTTTTTTGGCTTGTAATTTGTTCAATGATGGATTTGGTGAGTCAAAATTTATATTTATAAGAATTTATTATACTCTTTTTTTATACGAAAATCGAATTACAGATGATTTTTATCATTTAATGACGTGCGAACGAGCACGAGTGGTCAATCATCTTCATCGTAATAAAAGTAAGATTATTAAAGTGGATTACTTTGAAGGCTCAAATATTTTAGAGTTGTTAATTCTACTCTTTACTGAACACAATAACAAGACATTTTTAGTTAGTAATATAACAGAAGGTTTATGCCATTTAAATTTGTGCCATTTAAATTCGTCGTTATTACATCATATTTTCCAAAATGTAACTATTACAAATTATTATTATTTGTCAGAAAAAAGTTTAGAAGAATATGATTTCATAATTGTTTTAAAAAATAGTATTGATTATGATAAGGATCAAATAACCATTTCAATGGAAACTAAAGTTAATAATACTGTGGAAGAAATAATTGAAAAGATAAAGAAATTAACCAATGTAACTTTAATTATTTTTAAATCATTTTATTGGCCAAATGAAATAAAATCAGAAACACAATTATTTCGTTTAATATACAATGTATCTAGATATGATTTTATTAGAAATATGAAATTTGATGAAATTAAATGGTATTAAAGTACCTCGACACATGGCAATATAACACAAATGCACAGTATAATGTGATCCTTATTGACTAGTTTCGCCCCACACAGTGGGCTTTTTCAAGTCACAAACAGAACTACCTGGGGTGGAAGGAACGCGAGTATTTATAGTCCGGCTGAGGTCAGGTGAAGAATGCTGCATCTGATGTGTACGAGTTGGGTTGTGAGTCTAAAAACTTGGGTAGCTTGGAAAGGAGACTGGACAGTTTAGTGAGCAGACCTTCTACAGTGTTCTTATGTGGATAGCGATGAAGCAGTTTCTTGCAAGTGGTTCAGCTATGTTAAGGAAAGCATATTCTGGTTGAAGTTGTGGATATAGAAATAAGTGATGATTCCAGGATTCTTTCGGTTATTGGGTGTGTCTTCTGTGGCGATAGTCTTGAGTTTCGTAGTTTATCAAGTAGGTTGTGTGAATTACGGTGGTTGTACGCAGGCATTCTTGTGTCGTCAGACCTGCTTGCGTATTGTGTTCTGAAATACGTGTTTGGAGGTCCTGATGTTTCGCCACGGTATAACTGTTGCATTCATTACAAGAGGTTTTGTATACCCCTGCAGAGGATGGAGGCTGTCCTGCCTACTACTGGTGATGTCCGTGATGGTCTGGTTGTGGAGGTAGATACTTGGAATGATTGTTTGGCAAGATGTTGGAAACATGTTTGGCAATGGAGTTGTGGGAAGGACATGTATCTCTTCTCGGCTGTGATCTTCTCTGGGTGTGTTGAAGATGATTTAGTGCTCGCCGTCTGCAGTCTCTGGAGGAAGTGACGAGGTAGTGGAGTTTGGAAAATACCTGTTCAATTATAGTGCATTCTTCATCAAGGAACTCGTTGCTGCAGAGATTCTGAGTGCACGCAGGAAGAAGCCTATAATTACACCACGTTTGGTTTTGTGTCGTGGTGAGTAGAAGTGGAGAAGATCGTTTTGGTTGTGGGTTTTCGATAGACTTTAAACGAAGTTCGTGGTCAGCTTTGCAGATTGAACATCAAGGAAAGGAGGAGTGTTGTCGACCTCTTCTTCAAGTGTGAAAACTGGATTGAAGGTTCGACCTGGTTGCAGCATGTTTGGAGGCTTGAACGTTGAAGCGTTTAGGATTATGAGGAGAATGTCGTCAACAAAAACGGAGCCAGGTGACAGACGAAGGAATAATGGTGGAGAAAACGTTCGGCTTCTAGATGTTCCATGTATAGGTTCGCTAGGACTGCATGAGTGGGAACCCATGGTAGTCCAAGTCATGCTTGAAAGAGGTGATTTTCAAAAGAGAAACACGGTAAAGCCAACACATAGTTCAACCAGGTCGTGAAAGTCGCTGCTGGAAATGGGAAGATCAAGTGAATTTCGGTCAATTTTCTTGCGCAGAGATCGGGATGGCTTGTTTTAGTAGGTAACTTTAGTTGAATAGGGAAGTCAGTCAAGGGCTGAAAGTTTCTTGTTCCTGATGTTGATGTTGCGAATGCGATTGAGGAAGATCACCTGAGTGTTTGAGATGTGTGGACTGATAGTGCCAAGAGTTTCGATAGGTGTTGGCGAGAATTCCGAGAGCTTGTGGGGGAGCAATGCCTATTACCGAGGATATGGGCCTCCGTGGGATACCAGGCTTGTGAGTCTTTGGCAGGCCGTATTCTGGCAGGTCTGGGGTTGCTGGCATGGTGTGCAGAAGTTTCTTCCCTTGTTCTGAGCTCCTCAGAATGCGGCGAGTCTTTGAAAGGACAAAAAAAAAAAAAAAAACAACCAAAAACTTTTAGTAGTTGTCAACTTGGTTAGTTGTGAGAGGTTTGTAGGTATCTGGGTCATTAGTGATTGAAGCATTTTGTTCCTGTATCGTCAGTGTTCATGATGACAACCACCACCTCCTTTATCAGCGGTGGTGCCCTGATGGTCGTGTCTTCTCTAAACCTTTGAGTGCACTGATGTAAAGTCGGGGTATTGATGGGGGAGCTGCGTGTTGAGATGGGCTGCTGAGAGGATTGCCTTCAAATCTTTCATCTCGGCCACTGTCAACCACAGAAACTGAAGCCTCAGCTTAGGCCTCAATTCGCAACAGGGAATTGCGAAACCAAAACAGACCATATTTTACAATTTCATCGCCAAAAACTACAGACACAATAGACTCCGTACTTCCAAAAAGGCTATCTCAAGGCATCATCTCAGCAGCCATATCAAACACGCCGCAGCCTCCAAGTCCTACCCCGACGTTACTCAATGCACTCAAAGGTTTAGCAGAAGACACGGACCATCAGGGCCAAACGCTGATAAAGGAAGGTGGTGTGGTCATCATGAACACTGACGACTTACAGGAACAAAATGCTCAATTATTAATGACCCAGATACACTTACAAACCTCTCACAACTAACCAAGTGGACAACCTTACTAAAACTTTTCTTCAAAAGGACTCGCCGCATTCTTGGAGCTCAGAACAAGGGAAGAAACTTTGCACACACCATGCCCAGCAACCCCAGAGTCCTGCCAGAATGTACGGCCTGCCATAGACTCACAAAGCCTGGTCCCACTGTGGCCCATTTCCTCGGGAATAGGCAGGTCCCACAAGCTCTCAGGATTTCTCGACAAACACCTATCGAAACTATTGGGCCACTATCAGTCCAAGCACATTCTCAAACACTAGGTGATCTTCTCAATCGCAATTCGCACATCAACATCAGGAAACAGAAAACTTTCAGCCTTGACGTGACTTCCCTATTCACTAAAAGTTACCTACTAAACAAGCCATAGATCTCTTGAGCAAGAAAATTGCGATTCACTTGATTTCCCAATTCCAGCCAGCGACTTCATCGACCTGGATTGAACTATGGTGGCTTTACGTGTTTCTCTTTTGAAAATCACCTCTTTCAGCCAGACTTTTGGACTACCAATGGGTTCGCCATCAGTGCAGTCCTAGCGAACTTTACATGTGAAATTAGAAGCCGGACGTTTCTCACATTATTCCTTGTCTGTTCACCTGGCTCCGTTATGTTGACGACCATTCTCCTCATAATCCTAAACGCTTCACGTTCAAGCTCTCCAAGACAAGCTCAACCAGGTCGAACCTTCATCCAGTTCACACTTGAAAGAGAGGTCGACAACACTCTTCCTTTCTTGATGTTCTAATCTTCCAAGCTGACTCGAAACTTCGTTTTATAAGTCTATCGAAAAACGCACACCAACCCAAAACGGATCTTCGCACTTCTACTCTCACAGACACCAAAACAAACGTGGTGTAATTATAGGCTTCTTCCTGGTGCACTCAGAATCTGCAGCAACGAGTTCCTTGAGGAAGAATGCACTATCATTGAATCAGGTATTTTCCAAACTCCACTAATCCTCGTCACTTCAATCAGAGACTGCAGGAGCGTAAGGCACAAACATCTTCAACACACCCAGAGAGACCACTGCCGAGAAGAGATTACATCAATATCATCATTTTATCAATATCAGAAAATAAACTAATTAAATGCCCAGGACAAAATTTTTAAAATTAACAATATTAGAATACTATATATTGTTGAGCTTGAAACCCTTTTCTCTGAAATTTATAAACCCAAATTTAAATCTTTTTTTAAATTTTTTTTTATTTGTTAAAATGGTGATAGTTTTATTTTTTAGATATTTTCACAAAAAAATTTAAACAAATTAACTATTAACTAGTAAAATTTTTTTAATTTTTTCTTTTTTAAAAAAAATTTTAATTCTCATAGTTGAGGTCTTTCACCAAATAGCAAAATACTTTTGGGAAACTTATTTCTAAATTAAAAACTGTAATGTGCTTTCATTAGCCAAAACTAAGTCTTGGATTTAGTACTTTTACTAACGAAAAAGCTTGTTCTAATGATGAAAAGAGGGTTGAGGCCCGTTTTTTTTTATAAAACCAAAAAGGTATTTCATTTTTTTTATTTGATGCCTTTTTTTAGATAAAATAAATTTTTTCAAAAATCATTTTTTTAGTAGTTTTTGGGTTTAAGTTGAAAAATTCTTTTTCATTTTTTTTTGTATTTTGGTTTTAAAACTAAATACAATCATATATTTTTTTTTAACGAATTTTTAAAAAAATGCTCTAGTAGTTATCAATGTTACATTTTTTTTTTTGAAAATTTTTGAAACCACCCCCCTTTTTTTATTAACAAAAATTTTTATTATTATAGGGGGGTAAAATTTGCTTTTAAAACATCATTAATGCTACTCCGTTACATACCCCTATTTAATAATATCTTCATACCTTTTAAAAATAAAAAAGATGATTTTAAATTCGTTCTCGTTCACACGTCTTGAAAAAATTTTATATAGGGTTTTTCCCAAAGAAAGAGGAAAAAAGAGTAATTTTGAATTTTAAACATAAAATAAATTGTAAACAAATAATGAAGCAAAAACATCAACATAACCAAAAAAGGAAATTATAATTAAACCCAAAGATAAAACTTGGTTTTTTTTAATTTTAAAATACATTAAATATTAAATTTTTCCACTCAATCCGAATATCACTACAAGGTTATAAACCCCAAACTACGGTAGTATTTTTTTTAAGAAATTTAATATAAAAATTTTATAGTTTATAATAATTGGATGATTGTGTAATTCTAATAAGTCTTCATTAAAATTTAAATTTTACAGGTTTTTTTATTTCAATAAATTTTAAAAAATTTTCAGAAAGGGCAGGAAAAGGATATTTTAAGATGTTTTCTTTCAAAATTTTTAAGAAAGTAAAATTTAATACCACCTTATTACCTATAGGCTTTGAAATTTTGAAAAAAGAATTTTACAATACAAATATAACTGACGAATGGCAATAAAAGGGGATTATCAACAATCACATTTTGCCTTTGCACAAACTGGTGCACAACAGTTCAAAAAATCTTCATAGGAAATTGAGCAAAAATTTCTTGGAATTTCTCCTACTGTTTTTTGCTGCCATTTTTTTGTAAATTGTAATTGAACCTCTTATGAACTCAATTTATTATCTAATATTTTTATTAATAATTTTATTTTTTAAATTTTTTTACCTGTTTCATATTTAAAATAATTAAAAAATTTAAATTTTATTACTTATTTACACACTTTAAAAAATAATTTATATAACAATGAAATACCAGAAATAACCCCCCAAGAAATTTTTGCTCAAATCCCTTATGAAACTTATTAAACTGTTGTGTTCTGGTTTGTAAAAAGGGGCAAAATTTATTATTAACCATTATATGCCTTTTTCGTCAACTCATTACAATATTGAAAAAAATTTATTTCTTACAAAGTCCCATTGGCATATTTATAATTTAATTAAAAAAAAAACATTGAGTACTTTTCCACGCTTAAAAAAATTAAATGTACAAATTTCAAAAAAATATAATTTAAAAAAACTGACTTATTAGAATTGCATAATCACCCCAAAGTATTTGTAGTTGTTGAATTAATTAAACAACAACAACAACAACCACCATCCAAATAAACAGTGGCTGGCGTTTGTACCCTGATGTAAAATTATCTAGATTAAGTGAAATTTTATTTAATATTTTAATATTTAAAAATTTATTTTTTTTTTCTTCATTGAAACATAGATTTTTTTCTATGAATTATGTATGTATTTTTATATAACAATGATTTTTATTATAATTTTAAAGTTTACTCTGCTCTTTTTTTTTTGGGGGAAAAAAAAATTTTATGGTAACAACGTGTAAAAAAGTCAGTGATTAATAATAAAATAATAATATGAAGACATAATTAAAATGGAATAAAAGAAGAGAAAAAAATGTTTATGAAATATTAATTCAATATTTCCCCAAGAAAATTTTTTTTTTGGAACATAATTTGTGAATTTTATCATCATTTTTTAATAATGTAATTAGTGAAAACTAAAGAAATAGAAATTTTTAATAAAAATACTTTTAAAATTAGATTGTATTTTTACTTTTGAACAAAACGTAATAGATGAAAAAGAAAATTTTGATTTTAAAAACAACATTTCAAAAATTATTTTTGAAGAAACATTTTTTTTAAAACAATGGTGATGATTAATTTACTTACAATGATATTTTTTATATTCATATTTTTAATTTTTTTTGTTAGAATAAATTTTCAATTAAATTTAAAAATTTTTTTAAAAAATTTAATTTTTTTTCATTGTTTGAAATCATAAATTTTTTTTCGTAATGAAAAAGATGAGAAACAATTCCTAAATACTTCCATGCTTTTTTTTTATACAAAAACGAATTAAAAGATATTCTTTTATCCTCATAAAGGAGTTGGGTAAATAAATTTTTTTTTTTAAAAATATAAAAAAAAACACTTAGAATATCTTCTTATAAAAAAACAATGGTACAATATCAGAAATATTCCTCCAAAAAAAATTTTTGCTCAACTCCCCTTTTGGGGATTTGTTAAATTTTTTATGCCCAGTTTTTAAGCAAAGGGGAAAAAGTGATTATTAATCAGCATTTTTGCCATTTCGCAACTTATTGATATTGCAGAAAACCTTATTCATTATTTCAAAATTCCTTGACAAAGAACAAAACAAAGTGATGATAATAAATCTACACATTCTAAAAAATTTTACGAATATTTCATAAATAAAAAACAATGGATTTAAATTTTTAAAAACTTGATACCCTGAAAGCTAATAAAATCTACAATTAACAACCGATTTATTGAATTACATAACATCCACATTTTTTCATAGCTATTAGATTTTCTTAAAAACCCACTTTAATTTAAGGTTTTATCACTTTAATTTTTATAATAAGTTTAGTCAATACAAAAAGGGAAATTTAATTGGATTTTTTTGATTTTTTGACTTTTAATTTTTCAATAAAGAAATAGATGAAAAAATATTCCTATACTTTTATGCCTTTTTTATTCGAAAAAACGAATTAAAAAAATTCTTTTCATTTAATGACGTGCGAACGAGAGCGAGTGGTCAAAACATCTTTATCGAAAAAAAGAAGATTAATTAAAGTGGAGTCTTTCAAAGGTAAGTATTTCCGAGTTTTTAAAATTTTACCTTTACTAAATACAAAACAAGAATTTTTAAAATTGTAATAAAAAAAGGTGTAGTTATTTAACCGTCCCCTTATTTCATTTTATTTTCAAAAAAGTAAAAAAATAATCACTGGTCAAAAGCACTATATTAAAATAAAAAAAAAAATTTTTTTTTTAATATACAATATATTAAATTTCAGTTATATTTAATACATGGAATTTGGTACTGAATTTCCCAACATTAAAAATATAAATATAAAAATAACATTTTAGTTTGTGAACAGTGAAAACTTTAAATGGCAACAGTTGGTAACTCGTGTAACTATATAAGTGGATCCTTGCATCTCACACACACACAGACAAAAACTGGCTTCTGCACTGGCAAGACGTACCTGCTCCTGCTCCTGCTCCTGGTTGGGAGGATCAGACCTCGACACTCGGCATTGGAACAGGCAAGAGAAGAGGAATTCTTCATCCTGCTCCAGGACTTGGTGCGTAGCTGGCTGCCTGCCCCTGGGCAGACAGTTGGCCTCTGCACTCTTGTAGCTGGGTGAAGTCTTCCCTACTCTATCCCTGGCGATCCCCGTTGGGGAGGGGGAACCTGTACCGCGTCGTCTTCACCTTCTTTGCACGATGAGCTAACGCAAATCGTGTCAAGATCAAGCCAACAAGTGGTACCGTTGATGATTCAACGAAGATTGCTCTTGCAACTGTTTTTTCAAGGAACACTGAAAGTTAAATTCAACACCATTTTGTCTCTAAAAGAAGCTTTCATTGTTGTGTGTCACGATGATGCTGAAGCAGAGAAGCTACTCACTACAGATGCCACCACTACACTTTACTGCTCAAGGGTTTACTGTTTGTCATCTCCTCCCCTCAAGGCCAGGAAATCAGTTTTCCCTTAAAAAACTAGACAAGATTCTGACGTCTCAATCACCTGCAGAACTCAAGACATCCATCGAAAACGCAAAATACTTGGGCTACTGTTGACAGCATCACAAAAAATCCCAAAATGCATCGTCCATGCTCAAGGTCACCTTCACTGACGTAAACATGGCTGCCACTGCTCGACTGAAGGTCTTGTGTTTACTACTCTTCATCAGTCCAACCTACATCGAAGCGAAAGATATCAGTACATCCAACACTGCTGGAACTGTTATTCTTACCATCACACCACCAAAGCATGTCCAGAAAAGACAAGAAGTTCTGCACTACATGTGGTAGTGAGGGAACACCCTTCAGTTCCTGCACCATTGCTACCCCACCACAACCATCGTGCTTAAACTGTAAAAAGTAACGCCCAAACATACACTGGCAGCAAAATGTCCTACACGTAAGGATATTGTGAAGAAAACACAAGAAGCAGCAAAGAAAAAACCTACTAGCAACACACCAACGTATGCAGCAATTGCAAAGATCCAAGCAAATTTACTACGAAATTAATTCAAGTTACTCTCAGCCAGCCTCCACCAATCATCACTCCTCCAGCTTGTGACGTAACCAAGATCCACTACTGTTCTACTATACGCTCACATGCAGAATATGGCTGTACCTGGATCTTTTAACCCCTACCATCAACGAGTTATTTGCACTAAATAATATGCCATCATTTATATTCCCAGCATCTCCACCTTCGGAAGAAATACTAAAATTTACCAAGGATCTAATCAACACTTCTGCATCAGCAGCTCCAACACACCAACACCTAGTGACGTCACTCCAAAAAGGCCTCCTATTCGTCGATCGCCTCCTGCTCGTCGATTGGCTCGTCGTGGCGGCGTCCCCTTTTTCCACCCCCACCACACTACTCATATGGCCCAATCAGAACCCCAGGGATTTCTCCCACAGTTTTCTACACATCTCTAGGGGAGACACCAACATTGAAAAGAACTTCAATGCTGCAACCACCAACAAAACCTCTCCAGCATCTCTCGACGTATTAATATAGAAGACCAACATCAAGATCAATACCTGCACTGGAAAGATATAACTTTTTATACGATCCTGACAGAACCTACATGGAGTCGACACTTTGTACAAAAATAATCGACATAGAGTCAAGTTTAAAACCAAAGGTCCCATGCCCACCACTACTCTCCCGATGAAACCCTTTTACCAGTAAAATAGCCAACCACATTTCGACCCAAGATTACAACACAGATCGATTCCATCCAAAAAAAACACAACATAAGGAATGCCTCCTTCACAGAAAGAACGAAGTAACTCCAACACAATTTTAAAAGACACCCGACAATCAAAAAAGCTTGCCTCCTTGACCACTCCTCCAGCTCCTGCCAGCCGCCAATCAACATCAAGTGCAGCACAATTTTTCGTCCAGCAAGTTGCAGTGGGGCCTGCAGAGCTCCTGTTGTATCTACATCGTCTTTTGTTATCGTTATTGTGGCTAGCAGTTGGGTCTGTCCTGACACTTCTCTCTTCGACTCAAGACATTCCTCTCCCCATCTATTCTTCGCACTGTCCCCACTTGCCCCTCGCCCCTCGTGGGTACTTACCTGTGAGTCCGATCTGATCTGATCTGACACACACACACTCTCTCTCTTGCCATCGTCTCTATACATATCTTTTTCTCCTTAAATGGTAAGTAAAGTTATTTATTTTTTTTATAATATAACCTCGTTTTTTAAGTTTTATTACTCTGATACTCTTTGCTGCTAAAATGCTAAAAGAAAATAAGGAACATAGAAAATTTAACTTTATTCACGAAAAATGGTAGTTTAGTAATTAATTTAATTTACTCTATCATTTTTTGTTTTTAAAGTTAATTAATTGAACCACACTCAATCAGCTCTACAATAAATTCATTACGTAAGTCAGAATACCTAGATATTGACCAGTGAAAATTAGTTTGTTATCGTATCCTCTCATTCTTAAAGAGGGAAAACTATAATAAATTAATGGAACCACACTCACCATCAGCTCTTCAATCAATTCGAAAAAAAAATACCTAGTTATTGGCCAGTAAATCTGTTAAAAAGAACACTGTAACAGGACTCTACCAGCTTTAAACTTTTTATATCCTTACTAACTTTAGCACCGAAAATAATAGGTTAGTTAATTAATTAAAATACTGCCCTAGTTTTTTTGTTAAAAGTTAAAAAGAAGATATTTCATCCCTCTGGGGAATGGAAAGATATTTTGTTAAAATTACCCCTGTGGCAGTGTTTTAAATTCATTATATTTTTTTAAGAGTATTGATTAAATGAAGATTGTTGTTTTAAATAAACTATGAAAAAATTTTTTAAACCAAAAAAAAAAAATTTTTTAAATTTTTTATTTTTTAAAAATTTTTATGCACATTTTATTTAATTTATTTACTTGAGTATATAAAAACTGTGGCATATTTTCCCCTTGGTAAAAAAAAATTAAAAAGAAATATTTTTTTAAAAAATCAAGTGTAATTTAAAACTAATAAAAATATGAACTTTAAAATTTGAATTTAAAACTGAACTAAAAAATATCAAATATTAATTTTTTTTTGTTTTATTTCGGGTGTGTGGAAGGAATTAAAATAATTTTTAATAAATGAAAATGCCCTCAACCCCAAAAATTCTTGAAAAAAAAACCCCTCTTCTTCCAATCTTCAAAACCCCTCCTCCTCCCTCCTCTCCTCTTTTTCTCCCCCCCACCTCTCCTCCCCCCCCTTTTTCTTCTTCTTCTTCTTCTCCCCTATTCTCCCCCCAAACTCCCTCCTCCTTATTCTTCTCCTTTTTCCTTCCCCTCCCCTCTTCCTCTTTCTAGTACCTTTTCCCTTTTTGCTTTTTTTTTTTAAAAATACCCACAACTGCTACTCTACTAAATTACTAGTTCTACTATCCTGTTTTATACTTCTATAAACTTTATTTTCTCTTTTACTCTTCTCTTGTGCTTTCCGGTCTTATCTCCTATATACTACCCCCCTTTTTTTCCTTTTTCTATTTCTCACCCTTTTATCTCCTATTTCTTCTTCTTTTTCTACACCTTCTCTTTCTGGGCCCTTTATCTCCTATTTTTCTCCTATTTCACTCCTTTTTCTCTTTCTGGGCCTTCACTCCTATTCCTTTCTCAGAAATGTGTCTCCTTTCCTCTCCCGAAAAATAATTAAAGAAAGGATCTCCAAAAAAAAATAGATCGATTGCTGATCTTGATGTAGGCAGTGTTTTAAGAATATTTTAATAATAAACGATAACAATCTGAAAGTAGACTTGCTATTTCTGAAAAAATTAATGATAAAAGTATAAAAGAAAAGAGGGTTTCAAAAACTACAAGAAAAGCATACTAATAATGAAATACTAAATACAACAAAAAAAACAGAAGATGAATATTCCCCTAGTTTATGAACTACTAAAAGAAAACTATACTACACAAAAGTGATGATGCTATTATGAAAAAATTTAATGAAAAGTACTAAAAGAAAAACAGCAGAAGAAAAAGACATACTACAAAAAAAAACGAAGAGGATGTTTTTTAAGAAAAACAGCAGAAGAAACAGATAGTGAGACATACTCCAAAACAAAGGGGTGATGGTATTACTAAAAAAAATTAATGATGAAGTACTAAGTGGTGTATTTTAAAAAGAAAAAGGAAGTCAAATTCTTCATGAAAGGTCAAATTTAAATTTTAAAAGAAAATGAAAGAATCAAAGAAATAGTTAAAGAGCAAAAGAAACTATTAAAAAAAAAAAAAGAAATTTAAAAAAATTTAAATAATAGATAGACTTAACATATGTGTGTATTAATTTTATTAATGAAAATATTTAGATAAAAAAAGTGAAATTTGTTTTTATTGTAAAGGGTCTTACAAGGAAATATTATTGATTTAATTGTGGTAGGCCATTTAAAAATTGGGGTCAGTTCTTTGCCCAACCATTTTTAATTTCATTGTGGCTGGGTGCCAGTTAAATTTGGGGGTCATTCCATAATTGCCAAAAACGTTTTCATTTCATTGTGGCTAGGGCCAGTTCAAATTTTTGGGGTCATCCAAAATTTGACCAACCATTTTTCATTTCATTGTGGTTGGTGCCAGTTCAAACGCCAACCAGTTTTCATTTCATTGTGGCAGGTGCCAGTTCAAATTTGGGGGGTTTTTCCATATTTGACCAAACCAGTTTTCTTTCATTGTGGCTGGGGTGCCAGTTCAAATTTGGGTCATTCCAAATTTGCCCAACCAGTTTTCTTTCATTTTTTTTAGGGCCATTCAAATGCCCAACCAGTTTTCATTTCTTGTGGTGGTGCCAGTTCAATTTGGGGGTTTTTCCCTTTTTTGCCAACCTTTTTCTTTTCATTGGGGGCTAGGTGATTTTCAAATTTGGGGGGTTATTCCAAAATTTGAAAAAGTTTTCATTTCTTTGGGGGTGGGTTTCCTTTTCAAATTTGGGGGGTCTTTCCCTAATTGACAAACCATTTTCATTTCATTGGGGGCTGGTGCCATTTAAAAACTTGGGGGTCTTTCCAAAATTGCCCAACCATTTTTTCTTTTCATTATGGCTAGGTGCCAGTTCAAACTTGGGGTTTTCCATAATTGACCAACCTTTTCTTTTCTTGGGGTGGCCAGTTCAACTGGGGTCATTCCAAAATTGACCAACCAGTTTTCTTTTCATTGTGGCTAGGTCCCATTTAAAAATTTTTAATTGTGGCTAGGTGCAGTTCATAATTTGGGGCTATTCCCTTTCTTTGTGCCCAGTAATACTGGTTTATCAAAAAAATTTCTTTTTGGTTAGGAGCCTTTTCTATAAATTTTTTTTTGTGGATAGGCACTAGGTGCTAGTTTAAAAGATTATAGAGTTGTAATTTTTAAATTTTAGCTATGACCCTTTACTGTACAGTTTATTTTATTGGGGCTAGGTCCCATTGGTACTTCTTTTTTGTTTGTAGTTAGGGACTCAGTTTTTTTATTTTTGTGATTTGGTGTTGGCTGTGTAGTTTATAAATGACTGACAAGTGTCATATTGTTTTATGTCCAAGTAATATTAAGGGGTAGCTGCTATGATTTTGTTTATAACGTTCAGTGTTCTTTAATAAAATATAAAAATGATTAAAATAAAATTTTAAAGTATTTTAATTTTAAAAATGGTTTTATAAAAAAAAAATTTTGAAGTTAGAATATAATAATCCCCCTCCTTTAAATGATAAATTCAATAAGAAATCTAAAAATTCTCATAAAATTTTAATATATACAAAAGAAGAAGAAAAAAAAAATTTATTGTCTTAAAAATGGTTCTGGGTAATGACAAAAATTTTCCTATTTATTTTAGTTTTGCCCCCCCAAAATTTGTGGAAATTTTCATGTGAATATGAAAATACAATAAAAACCAGATAAAGAAAAAATTTTTTAAAAAATAAATGTAAAATTGAAAAAAAAAATTTTTTTAAAAAATATAAATATAAAAATTAAAAAAAAAATTAAAAATAAGACAGAATGTTGAGGGGAAGACAAAGAATTGGATATGCCTACCAATGATAAAGAGTAAAATCCTTTGAACGAATATATTGTGATTTAAAGGGGGAACTTTTACAATATGTAAAAATTCAAATACTGTAACTAAAAACACACTACAATGACAACCAAATATATGGTTTTTGGTTTTTTCAAAAAAAAATGAAAGGCAAATTCCCGTTTTTTTAATCAATTAAAAAAGGAGAAATTCATTTTTTATGTTCTTTTTTTCAAAGGGGAAAGAAAAAGGGGATCTCTGATTTTTTTTTACCCAGTTTAAAAAGAATTTTCTTTTTGTTTTAGATGTTTTTTAAAACAATATAAAGAAGTAATAGTTAATTGTCCTCGATTATCTACTATTGAATCCCTAGAAATAAAGTTAAAAAGCATCACCCCCTTCTTTTTCTGCAATTAAAAATTTTAGACAAAATAATAAACAAATTTTTTCCAAATTATTTTTTTATGAACTTATTTTTCTTTTGATAATTTGTGGGATTATACGGACTCCGTATATATATGGGTAAAACAGAAATTTTTGCTTTTGGATTTCTTTTTTTAAATTCCTTTAATTTTGTTATGTTTTTAAATGTTTTTCCCCTATTGGTAAATTCATGTAAGATTATTAAAATTTTGTTGACAGTAATAAAATTTTAATTTTTTTTGGTTCTCAAAAGAAAATTTTCGTTTTTTTTGTAGATTCTGTAGGGAAAAAATGGTTTGCCTATTTACCTTAGCAGTATTTTTTAATTTTTATATGATAAATATTACTCCTCCAAAATTTACATAATAATTTAAATTTTTTCCAAAATTTGAAATACTTTCAATATTTTTAATTTGAAAAAATCAAAAAAAAAAATATTATTATTGGTTTTGATATTTTTTTTGAAAAAATAAAATTATCTACTGATTACTTTTCAAATTTTAAAAGAAATTATTAGAAATAAAAATGATAATTATACAAAAAAATTTATTTAAAAAAAAATAAAATATAGTTCAATAGTATTTATGAGAAAATCCCAATCTAAAAGAACAAAAAAAAATTCTTTTAAATTTGTAACACGGCACTAACAGTGACTAATCAAATCATAAGTTTTTGGGTTGGGATTTTTTCTTATTCCCCCAAAATTAAAGGTATTAAAACTACCAATATAAAAATTAATAAATTTATTTCCAAAATTTTTAAATAAAAAATAATAGTAATATGGGGGAAAAATTTTAATGAAGCATTAAAAACTTTTCAGAAAGTAAAATTTTAATTGTGGAGTCCTACTATCTTCGATTTATAGAAATTCTAGATAAAAAAAATAATAATAATGTAATTGAAACACAAAAAGTTACCAATTTATTTGAAAAATTTTTTCACTTTTAAACCCTTTGAGATCATCGTCGTTATAGGATGTGAGAAATGAGGATACAGAACCTTTTTTATACAAAAATTGCAACCTCAATATTTTATTTTGTTCGTTTATGTTCTAGGATTCTCGACTTTATCCACGGTTAATTTTTTTGTCTCTTCTTTATGTGTACCGAAAAGCAAACAAAAAAGCTAGTCAATTTGAATAAAAAAAGATTATCACATTTTATTTCTAATGTTGGGAATTTACGAGAAAACCAATGATATAGAATTCTCTATGAAATGTTTAATTCTCCCAAACACAAAGTTGGGAAAACCTTTTAAAACATTTTTTAAAAGATTGATTATATTGGGCCTTTTTAAATTTATTATCAAAATGATAATGTTGTTTCTTTTCACGAACTTTAAGATGATTCCTCGAATTGAACCCAAAAGATAAAAATTTTGCAAATTTAAAATGGAATGACTATGTTAGATAATGACAAATACGAATTGTTCTTCTTTTAACAGTAAACTAATCCTCGAAAATTTCCCCCGTTTTTTAAATGGTTATAAAATTTAACAAAATTTTAATACATCAGATTTAATAATTTTTTAGCTTTTTTTAACCCTTTTATATGTAAAAAATTCCTTACATTTATTTTTGGGGATAAAAACAAAAAAAAAATGGCCCAAGGTCAGGGACAAAAAAAGTATTTTCACTTCTGTTCCAGAACTGACATATATTTCCCCGCCCTTTTTAAAAAAACGAGATTTTATTTGTACATTTTAGAAAAATTTACAAAAAATTGAACAACAAATACAAAAACAAAAAGAACCCAAAGAAAAATAAAAAAAAAAAACACAAAACAAAAAATGCAACAAAAAAGTTTTCAACAACAACAACAACAACAAACAAAAAAAAATCAATCGTTAAAATCCTTTCTACAATGCCTCTTTGACCCTAAAAAATCCTAAAAAAAAAAAAAGGAAAAAAGAGAGTATTTCCCAAAAATTTGTTACAGTGAGTTAATATACAAAACGAAAAAAAATAAACATTATTGTGTAGGGTAAATTAAATTTAAAGTTTTTTACACTATTTTTTTTTTTTTATTATCACAGGCCGTTCCCCCACCAAGGCAGGGGGGCCCCGAAAAAGAAAAACTTCACCATCATTCCCCATCATGTCTTGCCAGAGGGTGCTTTAACTCATTTTTTAAAACTTAACATTAACACCCCTCCTTCGAGTGCAGGCACTGTACTTCCCATCTCCGGGACTCAATCGGCCTCCCGGTTTTCCCTGAATCCCTTCATAAATGTTACTTTGTCACACTCCAAAGCACGTCAAGTATTAAAAACCTTTTGGTCTCCATTCACTCCTATAAAACACGCTCCACATCCCTGCGGGAAAGTCCAAGCCCTCTCACAAAAAAAACCCCCTTTCCCCCCTCCCCCCAAACCTTCCTAGGCCACCCCTACCCCGTTTCCTTCCACTCGATGATACACTTTTAAATCACTGTTTCGCTCCATTTCTCTACAGCCAAACCACCTAAAAAAACCCCTTTCCCTCCCCCCTTGGCAACTTTTTGGGTAATCCCGCACCTCCCCCTAACTTCCAACTGAATTCTTGCATTATTTACACCAACTTCCCCTAGACATGACATCTCCATCCCCTCCACCCTTCTCCTCGCTGCAACTTTCTTTCCCCCAGTTTCAACCCATATAAGAGCGTTGGTAAAACTTACCTCATACATTCCCTCTTCCTCCAAGGACAAAGTTTTTTTTCCACAGACTCCTAAGTGCCCATCACTTTTTTTCCCTCATCAATTCTATGTTTCCCTATCTTTCAAAACCCCCACCCGCTGAAACGTCCACCCAAATATCTAAAATATTTCACTCCTCCATACTCTCTCCCCCCCAATCTGATATTAAATCTTTATCCCCAAATCTTTTTGTTATCCTCAAAAACCTTACTCTTTCCTTATTCCCCTTTAATTTTCTTTTTTTGCACACCCTACCAAATTCATCCCCCAAATATGGATATATTAGATTTTGCCACGTTTTTTTAATTTCACCGTTTTGTATTTTTTAAGGGAAGTTGTAAAAAAAATTATAATGTTTTTATATTTTCCTTTTTACCCAGTAAAAATCAGCTATACGGTATAAGGTCTCCAAAAGAACCCACATTTAGGTCGGGGTGGGAAAGCTAAAAAATAGGTTAGGGATGAAATGAGTACAACTAACCATTAAATGCTCTTTTTTTTAAAAAAACTGAGGGGCAATTTCCATTTTTGATTCGTCAAAATTTCTGAGGAGAAACCTACTTTTTAGCCCCTCCATTTTTTATTCGGTAATAATTGTCTTTCATTTACTGAATATGTTTGGCTCTTATAAAAAGGCTTCGATCTTTTCGTTCGATACGTTTTGTTGGGAATTCTTAAATCATTTGAGTTTTAATTTTTCCCCCCAATTTCCTCTTAAAACCCAATGAACGAAAAAACTACGACTTAATGAAGTATGATGGCTCTTTTTATTCATGCAAATTGTTTTGTAATCTTGATTCGCCGGGGTTTTTTGTTGATGTGATAGTAATTATTTTGGGGAAATATCCAACAAATTTTAGAGAATCAAACGAATTTTATTCTCCTGAACGGGAATAGTCCGAGAAATTATAGAAGATATAACTTTTTGAAAATAAATTTGGTATTTTCTTTAAAACAATTCAACTTTTTTTAAAAATTTTTCCCCCAAGCATTAAAAAATTCATATTTGTGATGTAAAAATTTGTAGAAAAAAAATTCCCAACTTTACTCTTTTAAAATTCCATAATTTTTTAAAAAGGCTCCTTGATCCCCTTTAGATGAATTTACAACCGTTGTAATTCAAGGAATTTCAGAACTAATCGCAAACAAATGTAAAAATTTGAACATAATAAAAATGTAAATAATTAAATAAACATATTTTTTTTATTTTTTTTTTTAAATTAATCCCTATTAAAAAATTGACATAGTAAAATTTTTTCTTATAAAAAGGGAAGAAAACGGTGCAAAACAACAGGGAACAGTCTAATAATGAAAAAAAACAAATTAAAAAATAATTTTATTACGTCAATAAATTATTATTTTTTGTTCAAAAATCTTAAAAATTTAAATTTTTAAAAGATAAAATGTTTTTATAAAATGTAGTTTAAATCTAAACTTGGGAAAACTCTGGACAACAAAAATTCATTAATAGTAATCTAAAAAATATTTTTTGAAATGATAATAAAATGGTAAAAAAGAAAAAGAAGGAAGAAGAAGTAAAAAAACTGAACAAGGAAGTGAAAAAAAGAAAAAGTAAAGTTTTGGGGAAAATAAAGAAGTTAATGTCTTGGGTGAAGTAGAATCTTTTAAAAATGCGCACCGAAAAGAAAAGTGTAGTTTTCGAAAAAAAAGAAAAGACGGGTTATTTCAACGTTAGATGCTATCATGATTTTGCCAAAGACTTAACAAAGAAGAAGAAGAAGAAGACTGAAAAAGGAAAGTGATGAAAAAAAAAAGTAGAAGTTTTGGACAAAAAAAAAGATAAGTCATTTTTTGAAGAAAATTTTTTATAAATGCTGCTAGCGTAAGAAAATGAGTATTTCTGAAAAAATAAAAAAGAGGGTTTTTTGTGAAACGTTAGAGCTCCCATGTTTTTTCCGAAGACAGTCATGTTAGATCCCACCAGTGATTCTTTTTAAAGACAAAAAAATGCATATTTTAAAATGAAGAAGAAAAAGGGAAAAAGAAAACTATT
The DNA here is from genome assembly GCF_026875155.1 of Cherax quadricarinatus. Lineage (NCBI taxonomy): Eukaryota > Metazoa > Arthropoda > Malacostraca > Decapoda > Parastacidae > Cherax > Cherax quadricarinatus. Next base: position 23,384,120 of record NC_069485.1, read on the forward strand.
GTATCGAAAAAGATAAGAGGAAAAATGAAAGAAGTAAATCGTTGTTAATATTCCAGTTTTAAAACTTAAAATTTTTTTTCAAAAAAGTTTTAAAATTCTTAAGACATAAACTTGAAGAATGATAATAATAATGTTACAATATAAGTTTTCAAAAGTAAATTGTATTGAGAAAATTATTCTTAGAATTTAAGTAATTAAAAAAAAAAAAATTTAAAATAAAAAATAATCCTTGAGTAATCAACCTCCATATATATATGAGTTTTTTCCCTTTATTTCCCCCCAAATGAAATTTTTTAAATTTAATGTTCTGTTATTCATCATTTTTTAGGTATAACAAGGAATTAAAAATAAGTATAGATTTTTAAATTTTTAAAAATTTTTAAAATTTCTGAATAAAAATTTTGAAAAAAAATTATTTTTTATCTAAAATTTTTCCTTTTTTTTTTTTAAGATATGATTTCCTACTTTAATGATCTATCTTTGATTGGATTTTTTTGAGAAAAAAAATGTATACCAGCAAAATTCAATATCATGGCCTAATTAAATGTATATCTTTTGATTATTTTTAAATCATCATCATTACCCCTTGTACAAAAAAAATGTCATTATTATAAATTACTTTCCTTGCAATGATTGAATTCAAAGATTGAAGAAAAAAATTGATAATGTATTCCACTAAAACAATGAATTTTTTAAAGGTTCTTTGATTAGAAAATTTATATGATTGTTTTAAATTTTGGTTTTTTTCACTAAGATAAAGTGTACAAAATTATTTTGAAAATAACTCTAGTGGTTATTAAGCTAACTTTATAAAAAATTTTGAATGTGGTTTGAACATTTATATCATCCTTTCTTATATTTTTCTCTTTACATTATATTCTTCATTATTTTTTTTTCAATTTCCATAGTTTTACGCTATATTAGTAACCAAATAAATTTTGCTAAATGAAATTGTTTGTCAACTGAAAGGATGTTTAAAAAAAATTTTACTGATTAAAAAATTTTATGGTTAAAACTTGGAAATTATAAATAAAAAATAAAAAAAGGTTTTTTAAACTTCAAAACTTCTTTAAAACCCCCAAAAATAGAACACAATCCTAGCTCATTTGTATCTAGTCTCAAAGATTGTCACACCTAATTATCCCCAGCAAACGGAAGAAAACATCCCAAAACCCTTTTAAATTCAAGATAAAGGTTATGGGGGAAAATAAAACTAATTTTGGGGTGTTACACACCCAACAACACATAAAAAAAACTAAAATTCAAATTGGGTTTTAAATTGAGGGGAGAAAAAATAATAATAACCCTATCAAAGGAAAATGTATTAACTTTTTAAAAAAAGTTATGAAACGGACCGTTTTTTCATTTTGGGAAAAACGGTTCTCGGAAAAAGGTTAATAGGGTGTATGAGCAAACCCACTGATGTTTCCCATCGAAGCAATGTAGTCACCCCAAATTGTATTATCAACTTTCAAGTAGAAAAGGGTTTGGCGGCAGGTAAGTACAAATCGCAAGTCTTTATTTAAACATATGGACCATACCATTTCCGCTGGGTTTTTGGGTTTTTTGGGGGGGTAAATGTCGAGATTTTCTGGAAGAAAAAAATTCGTGTTTCAAGTCCGCGTTAAGGACACATAATGCACGTGTCGAACGAGAAATTTGGGAGTCTGTAGCCGCCCCCTTCTACAAAGAATGCATTCTCAATTTTCTCCACAGTCCAAAATTTCAAGCAAAACAATGTCTGGAACCCTAAAAAGTCCCAAAAAGGGCTCGCTAGAATTGAGAGGCTGGAAAAAGTCTGATGAGCGGTGCTATAGCAGCAGGATTCATAACCCCTTTTCGAAAAGGGTATAGGAAACCCGTTTTCTGCAACTCAGTGCCCCCTTTCCAGGCAAATGAACAAGAGCTCAGGAGCATTTTTCCCAAAATTTCAAAAACGAAGAAACAAAAAGAGGAAACAAAAAACTGAAAAAAAAACAAAAGCAATGAAAAAATATGAAAAAAAATGGATTCATCTGTACTCCCCAAGTCCCCATCAGCCTTTTTTCCCCGGGAAAGCCACTATACAGACTTCTGTGTCTGACCTCACCAAAAAATACCGGTAACAACTTTTGACACAGCAAAAAAACAACAATGCGCACAGTGAAGAAATACAACCCTTTAGCAAAACCCCCCAGATTACAATAACCAAAAAATATCACTGCTTAAAACCCACCGCAACGGTTTAGAATCTCTCTTTAAAAATTTAAAAATTTTTACAGGACTAACATGTTTTCCCGTGATGGCTGGTCTTGGGGTTGTACAGGAAAAAGGGTGAATGAACCCCGCAGTTACAAAAAAAAAACATTTTTTATAAAAAAACTTAAAAAAAAAAACGTTTTTTTCCAGTTACTTTTCTATAAATAAAAATTAAAACAAAACGTTTTGTCCATTTTTATATATATATATATAATTGAAATCTTAACTGCAATGTGTGTTAGAGGAGACTTTCTGGGGGTGTAACACGGGTTAAATAAGTCTCATTGCTCTCTCTTAAAAATGTGATTTCTTAACAACAATGTGGTTAGTAGGGGTTGATGGGGTGTCAACAGGGGTTTTAGTAGTCAGACATTTTTTAAAATAAATTAATTGTTATATATATTAAAAAGGCTTGTTTTTTTAAGGATTTATTTATCAAACTTATTTTTATTTTTAATTATTTTCAGGGTTTGAAAGGGTTTTTCCATAATTTGTGGTTCCTGTACAATCTTTTTGGGATGTGTTCCGGTAGTGGTAACAATGATAATCAGCAAACTTTTAAATTTGGGCCGAACTTGATTTAGCTGCAAGAGTTAATGTACCCTTTAAAATTACCCCCATCTTTTAACAAAATAGAAGGTCAACGGAACTAAAAACAATTCTGAAAATATAAACCACCCCCTCATATCAAAAACGAAAGATTTAGGGAAAATGTTTCTTTATCATTACATCACAGAAGTGTCCATGTACCCCAAACAGTAATTTAAAGCCCATTAAAATTCCCATTAAAAAAGATGCTGTAGATGGCTGAAAAATATTAAAAAAAACATTTTTAAACAGAAAAGGGAAATTAACAAACCTAAAAAACAATTCTGTAGATATAAACCCCCACCATATCTCAAAAAAAAAGCTTAGGGGGGAACAATGCTTCTTCCATTACTCCCCTTAGTCCATTACCCAACCAGTAATTTTTAAAGCCCATTAAAATTCCCTTAAAAATGGTGCTGTAGATGTGTCTGAACTATTTTAAAAAATCCCTTTTAACACAGAAATAGGAAGTCAACAGCCTAGAAAAAAAATTCTGTAGTTTAAACCCCCCCCTCATCTCAAAAAAAATAGCTTTAGGAGGAACAAATGCTTCATATTACATCCCATTACCATGTACCCAACCAGTAATTTTTTAAAGCTATTAAAATTCCCTTAAAAAAAGGGGGTGAAAAACTATAGTTGTTTAAACTTTTAAAAGATTTTGAAAAAGCTCAAAAAAAGAAAAAATTTCTTAAAAAACACATGGAAAAAATTTCGAAAAATTTTGCAAGTAAAGAACTACTTCTTTCTTTTAGCAAAAGATAGTTCATTTGCTGTAATTCAATTTTTTTAAGGCTTAACATTTATATTACTCAAATAGACTATAAATTTTTTAAAGTTCTTGAATATTTAAAAATTAATTTTTTTAATATTTTGATTTGAATATTTAAAATTTATGATAAAGTTTATATTTTGGTCTTTTTATATTAATGATAGATTCTACTTCACAAAAAAGAAATTACTATGATTTATAATGTTGACTTTATAAAAATTGTAAAAAAGAAAATAATAAATCTAAAATGAAAGATTCAAATTCATATCTCTTTCATTTAACTTTTTCCATGATTTTTTTAGCAAAAATTTTGTTTTATATTATGTGTTAAAAAATGTTTGAAGTTTGAACATTAAATAAAATATTGTGAAATTATGAAGAAATTTTGGATATTAAAAATAAAATAAATGAATTTTTTCATTTTATTAACTTTGTTTAATTTCGTTCCCTTTGAAATAAAAAAAGGGAAATTTTATCTTTGCTTGTATTGGTCATAAGATTATTACTTGAAGACTTAAATCTAATTTTTTTAAAAAATTTTCGTAGTCAGTAATCCCTTTTTTTGGCTGAAAAGATATAAAACAAATTTAAAGTTTAAATTTTTTTTTTTTTTTTTTAGAAATTTTTCAGTATTTTAAATTTTAGTTAAACTTTAAAAACTAACCTAATTGTATAAAAAGAACCAGTCGCCCTTTTTACATTTTGGAAATTTTTTAATTGAAAGACGATGGCGACGAGAATTCATAACTAGAAAGGTAATTTCTAATAAGGGTACAAAAATTGCAGTCGGTATATTAACCCCAAAACTGAACACATGCCAATATGATAAAACCCAAATTAATAAAAAAGTTTAATGTCCAAAATTTCAATTATTTTATTTTTTATTTTTATTATTTTTATTATTTTATTTTTTTTTTTATAATAAAAAATAATTTATTTAAATTACCAAAAATAAAAAAAAAAATAAAAAATTTTCATTAACTATTTCAGAGAAAAACACAAAGCTATCAATTTTTTCTGTAGATCCCGTGAACCATGTTTGTATAAAGTAAAAGTTGCTTTTTGGGAATAATTCTTATATGTTTACTGGAAGCAAAAACTTTGGTACCAAAATTTAAAAAATTTTTTATCCTAAAAATCTAAAAAAAAATTTAAAATTATTATTTTTATTGTTTTTTTATTGTTTAAAATTTTTTTGAAAATGTCACAATATTTTTAATTTAAAAAAATAATATTAATGTAAGTACCTATTATCAAGTAATTTTTCCTATAACATTTTTTCGAAAATTTAAATTTCGCAGCCAAAAAATTTGAAGCATAAATATTTTTGGGAAAGTAAGTTGTTAAAATAGTTTTTTTAAGTATTTAATTCTTTTTTCTTTAATTGTATCATCCACAATAGAATTATTTTAGGAAAAAGACTAAAATCTTAATCTTTCCCCCCTTTTAATAAATTTTTCCCTAAGTAATGGGGAAAATAAAAAATCGTAAAACGGTAAATTTGAAAAAATAATTAAATTATTTTTACTAAAAAAAAAAAAATATTTTTTTTTATTCTATAATTTTATCTATAATAAAAAAAATTAATAACCGAAAAAAAGAGAAATAAGGCAACCCCTTGGTAATTTTATGATAAAATTTGATTTTGCCCTCCTTTTAAGTTGTAAGGTAGAAAAAAACCAAAAACGGTTATGATTTAGAATCGATACATTTATACACATCAAATTTGGGCACCAAAATATTGTTTTTGTGATTTTATACAAAATATAAGTAAAAATATTATGTTATTTTATTGAAGGAAATATTATATTTTAATATGAAAAGCCTTTTTGTGAATATTTTTTAAATATTTTTATGGATATTATTAAAGATGCATAATAAAATTTAAAATTTTTAAAAAACTAATTTTTGAAATATAAATAAAATTAAATATATATATAATATAAATTAAAAAAATTTTTTATATATTTTTATAATATATTATTATATATATAATATAAAATATATTAAAAAATATATTTGAAAAATTTTTTTTTGATTTTTTTTTTTATTTATCATTTAATAAAAATAATTTAAACTTTTTTATTTTTAGCATTTATAATAAAAAAATAATATTTTTAAATCTATTTGAAAAATGGGGGAACCAACTGAAAATACTAAAAAGTCTCCAATATTGTAGTAAATACAGAAAAAAAGTTTTTTTAAAAAATTTTATCTTTCAATAAAATTATTTTTTAATTTGTTCTAAAATGGATTAAATATTTTTTAGTAAAAATTTTAATGACAGGGTTGACTTAGAAATTAAATTAGAAAAAATGTGTGTGATGAAATAAAAAAAAAATTAGAGAAATAAAAAAGAAAATTTAAAAAGTAAATGTGTAATAATTTAAAAATAATTCGTTTTTAATAATAATCTAGAATGTTTTACAGAAAATAAACAAAAAAGAAAAAGAAAATAGAAAAAAAAAGAAAAACATGTTCATTTGTTATGGATAAATATTTAAATTTTTTCTTATATTTAAATTTAGATATTTTTTAAATACCAATTTTTTAATAAAATTTTTTGAAATTTTAAATTTTTTTTTTTTTTTTTTAACCATTTATATAAAATCATTTTTATGTTTTTAAATTTTATTATAAAAATGGAGAACCAAAATGGAAGACACGAACCCAAAGGGGAAACCTAAAAAGTCTTCAATAAAAAAAAAAAGTGATCATAAATTTTATTTATCAATTAATTGTTTTTAAAATTTTACTAAACAAAAGGATTAAATATATTTTAGTAAAAATTATAATGACAGGGCAAGACTTAATAAAAAATGGAAATTAAAATAAATAAAATGTATGATGAAGTAAAAAAAAAAATGAAAAAAAGAAAATTAAATTAGTAAAATGTGTAATAACAAAAAAAATTCAATTTTAATAATCTAGAAAAAAAAAATAAAACAAAGAAAAAAAAACAAAATAAAAAAAATGCTTTTTTATATAATTCAAAAAATAATTTAAAATATTAAAATTTTTTTTCCCTTATACATGATTGAATATTTTTTATTGTATATTTTTTTAAGGATTACAAAATAAAAATGTGTGATTGATGTGAAATATTTTTATAAGGAATATTACAAAAATTACTACATAAAGTTTTCTCTGCATTACTGTGTGAACGTTCATCTTTCTCAAAAAAATTTGAAGTAAATGGTTTTGAACCTTTACAAAGTTTTTTTACAAGTGAATGGTTTTTTAAAACCCAAATTTTCTACAAATTTATTTTTTTCAAAGCATATTGCGAGTAAAACATTTTCCAATTTACAAATGAAATTTTTTACCCCGGGGAATTTTTTAAAAGTCAAAATAAGATTACTGCACAATGTTTTTTGCATATTTTACAATTTTACTCGTTTACTCTTTGGTTTAATGTGAGGTTTTTATAGATTTGAAAGTTGGGGGGGTTTGAATTTTAATTTACTATCACTTATTTTGGAGGGGGTAGTGTGTTTTAAGTGAATTTGTTTTTTCAAAAAATGGGCCACTCCTTGATTAGCAGTTAAAACCCCCTAATAAATTTTTCTTTTTTAAAGAGTTTTTGTAGTTTTATTTATTTTATCCTTTTAATAAAATTTTTGTAGTTATCCATATTTTACCAAAATGTTTTGAAAAAATGAGTCATTTTATTTGTTTTTTAAAAAACTTTACGACGAAAGAATTCTTTAATACTTGATTGATTAATTTTGTTTTTTTAATAAGAGAAATAATAAAAATTTTTAAATTTTCTATTTATAAACTTTTATATCATAATTTAAAATTTTTTACTCAAACAGAAATATTATTAAAAAAAACGGGGAAAAATGTACCACAATACTTTAAAAAATATGTAATTTTACGTTTTGACTATGTTGAATTTTTTTCCTGATCGCCCATCGGAAAGAAAAAAAGTGTATCTTTTTGTATCCAAAAGATCTTTTTAAAAAAAAAACAAATTTTTTTTCCCCTTCCCCATAATTTTTACAAATTGAAGTCATACAAAAAAATTGGGGAAGTTTGGGGGGTGGTGACTAAAAAAAACACTTTAATGTGTGTATTGAAAAAAAATGGTAATAAAAAATATACTACAATTCGCAAAAATTTCAAATTGTAATGATAGTAAAAGTGGCAAAATGAATTTTCCATCCGTATTCAATCCTGGAGAGGACTGGGAAAAATTTTATTCATATTTTTAAAATGTTGCTGCAATGATAGTAGTTTTTGGTTCGATCTTAACTATAAAAAAATTTTACATTAATTCCCTTTTAAAATAACTAATAAAGTTTTAAAAAAAACCCCAAAACTTTTTAATTTTAAAAATAAATTAAAATTTTCAAAAACCCAAAAACAAAAAAAAAAAAAAAAAAAAAAAAAAAAAAAACCAAAAAAAACCCCCCCCCAAAAAAAAACCCCCCCCCAAAAAAAAAAAACCAAAACAACCCCCCCCCCCCCCAAAAAAACCCTAAATTTTTAAAAAAAAATTTTAAACAAAGATCCCCCTTTTTAAAAAGGAACAAAAAATTAAAAAATTCCAATTTAAAGGAAAATTGTTTAGATTTTAAAAATACAATTATTTAATTTAACATAAGGTTTGATTTATACAAAGGGGTTCCATAAAGGATTGGAGAATATTTTTCCAAAATTAAAAATAATAAAAACAAAATAATAAAAATAAATTTTTTTGTTTTCTGTACTACTACACTTTTTGTTGGTACATTCTATTTGTTTGTTTCAAAAGAATAAATTTTCTCTTTATTAATTAAAAATAAATCAACAAAAATGAAAAAAATTTTTTTATAAATTTATTAATTTAAAAACGTAAATTTGCTTATTAAAAAAAATAATAATTTTTTGAAAAACAACAAAAAAAATAGTATTATGTTTTTCATTTTTGTATAAAGATGAAGAGGATGAAAGTGAGGAACTATTTTAAATACCTCCTCTTAATTTATGATGAGAAATCAGTATACGCCTGGAATTTCCTTAGAGAAAGAAAGTGTTTTTAAAGTTGGACAGCCTTAGTAGGTACTATATACTATTATATATATTTTTTTTTTTTTTTTTTTTATTTATAAGAACATAAGACATAAGAACGAAGGAATGGAACACTGCAGAAGGACCTGCTGTACCATGCGAGGAAGGTCCAAGTCCCTTCCGGCTTAAGCAATGCAACCAACCTAGTAAGGTCAGGGTCACATCCCCCCATCCCCCCCCCCCCCCCTCATTGACTCAAGGGAGGGACACGGCAACCGACCCGTTAGCACATGCTATCAGGTTTAACTCACACCCACCCAATCTACTCATGTATTTATCCAACCTATTTTTAAAGCTACACAAGTTCTTGGCCTCTATAACGGTACTGGGAGTTTGTTCCTCTCATCCACAAAACTCTATTAAACCAAACCAGAGGACTTCATATATCCCTCTGATCTGAATTTTTTCAACTTAAAACCATTGGCTGCGAGTCCTGTCTAGGCTCAGATATTTTCAGCACATTTTTACATTCCCCTTTATTTATTCCTGTCTTCCACTTTAAAAACCTCAATCATATCCCCCCTAATTCTACGTCTTTCTAGAGAGTGCTGTTTAGGGCCTTAGGTTATCCCTCATAGGGAAGGTTTCTGATTACATGGGATTATCTTTGTCATATCCTTTGTCATTTTCCAGAGAATTAATATCCATCCTGTTAATACGGTGACCAAAAACTGTGCACCATAATCTAAATGAGGCTAACCAAGGATGTAATGAGTTGATAAGAATCAAACCTGGAGGACTCCTATTATTTATGCTTCTTGGATATGAAGCCAAGGATTCTATAAGCTTTATTGCGAACACTTATGCACTGTTGTTCTTGGTTTAGTTACTGCTAACCAGAACTCCTTACTCTCTTTTCGAATCCGTAAATATTAGATCTACATTCATTTAGTTTATGTGTGGCATGGTTATTGGTCCTGTCCAACATTAGAACTTTGAATTTGTCTATATTAAACTGCATCTGCCACTTCTCCGACCACTGCATTCAGTCTATTCAAATCTTCCTGGAGTGCTCGAATGTCCTCGTCCAGGAATGTAATTTCGGACGGCCTATTTTTGGTGTCATCGGCAAACTTGCCGATTGTCGCTCTTTATGCCTATCTATGTCGTTAATGTTGATTGTGGAACAGCAGGGGGCCCAAACACGAACCCTGTGGAACACCGTCGTGACGCTTCCCCACTCTGATTTCTCCCCATTTATGGCAAACTCTCTGCGGCTATTTGTCAACCCAGCTCTATCCAGGAAAAAATTTCTCCTCCTATTCATGGCTTTAATTTTCCTCAATAGTCTCTGATGTGGTGACCCTGTCGCAAAAAAAGCCTTTACTGTAGTCCATATACACAATATCATCTTCGTTACCATTTGATCTACCTCCTCAATACTTGTGAAAAAAGTATTAATTCGTTAAGGCACAGGAAACGTCCCTTTGTAAAAACCATGTGAGATTCGTTTGAATTAATTTTTGCTTTTCAAGGTGGCTACGAACTGCCTGGAATTATTGATTCCAAAAATTTTCCCACTATGGAGGTTAGGCTATATTGGTCTATAGTTCGAGCTAAGGTCTGTCACCTGTTTGAAAATAGGTATCACATTGCATTTTCCACTTATCTGGCACCATGCCAGTTTGTTGTGATATGTGAAAGATTAGCTAAGGTGTTGTAAGCTCCTCTTTACATTCTATTTGAAAACCCTTGCATGCAGTTCTTCAGGGCCTGGGGATTTGTTAGGTTTTAATTTATCTATTTGCCTAAGGACCATGTTACTGGTGACCCTAAATAGTGCACAGTTTATTATGTCCTGTTCTACATAATTAATCATTACTGGAATATCATGGTATCTCTGTGTAAAAAACTGAGGAGGAGTATGTGTTTAAAAATTTCTACACATTTCTTAGCACTGTCAGTGAGCTGACCTGGGAACTTTTGAGTGGGGCCTATCTTGTCTCTGCATCTTAATTCATGTATACCTGAAAGAATCCTTTTGGGTTAGTCTTTCGATTCTCTTGCAACTTTAACTCATAATCTCTTTTTGCTTTTCTAATTCCCATTTTTTATTTCTTCTCTTAAACTGAAAATATATCGAATCTTAATTGCCCCTATCCCTCTTTTGATTTGCCTTATATGACATCTCTTTGACAAGCTGATATTTTAATCTATTGTTCCATTTAGGATCATTTTTGTTTTATCTGTTTTCCATTTGGGACATAATTTGACTGAGAGCTAAGAACTATGCCTGGAAAGGCATCATATCGGCAACCATCACTAATACCTGACCCCTAGTCAGGTCATTCCAGTTCAGCCCACCTAATTAATTTTTCAGTCCTATGAAATCGCCAAGCGAAAAGTCAGGGACGGAGACTGATTGCCATTATAGGGGAATTCCCTGATATGTTAAAACTGAGATGATTTGTGATCACTCTCCCCAAGCTCTAATCATTAACATCAAGATTATTATTTAGTGTTTCCCTACTGGCCAAGAACCAAGTCAATGACGGGTTATTTCCCTAGTTGGGCTCTGTCATCAAACTGTTCTTAAAAAAACAATCCTGGATCGTATCACAGAATGTCACCCGACGCTAAATTTCCTGTCTAAAATTGCTCCAGTCAATCTGTCTATTGTTGAAATATCCATTTAGTACAACATTTTCGTATGTAGATGCCTTACGAATTTCGTCCCATAGAAGTTTACTGCACTCCCTATCAAGCATTGGAGGGCCCTGTAAATCACATCCCTTTAGTTTTTCTCGGCCCTCGAGAAGCTGTAACCAAACAGATTCAGTGGATGACTTCTAATTTAATATCTTGTCTAAACACAACAATTTAAATTTGTCTCTGACATACATCGCTACTCCACCCCTTTCTGTTGACCCTGTCAGTGTGGAATAATTTATAGCCTTGTATTGTGACATTCAGGATGGCATCTCTCTATCTTTCAGATTGAGCCAGGTCTCTGTTATAGCAATAATATCTATGTTTCCTGCACATGCAATTAATTCTTAGCTCATCTATCTTTATTTCTAACATCCTGCTATTAGTTAGTAAACCTTAAGGGAGCTAGTCCCTTGCTGCCTCTGCTGTTCCCCCTTTGTTTTCTGACCTGTTCTTTGTCTTTATTTATAACGTAATGCCTGAATGCTTTTTTATACATTTACTGTTATCATCCCTGTGTTGCAACTGCTTGTTTCCCACACACACCATTACCTCTATCTTCCATCAGTTTAAAATCATAGGCATTTCACCAATGGCCTTCTCAATCGGGCTGCAAGTGCCTACACCACCCTGGCCAAGAGATGGGATGAACCCCATCCCTTGCTACATATCTCATGTTTGCCCACATTAAAAGTTTGTTCCAGTTGTCAAATGAAAGGGATTGCAAGTTCTTGCAGTTCTGTCTAGCCACAATTTACACCAATTGCCCTAGACAACCATTCATTTCCTACTCCCCTTCTAGGCAGATGCTACATATGATTGGGATCCCTCCCTCTAGACTTAATGAAATCTATAGCTGACCTGTACTTATCTAGCAGCTCTTTTACTACCCTTCCCAATATCATTTCCACCAGCAATGAGACAGATAAAAGGGCTTGTTCCCATTACTGACATGATATAATCCAGTCTTTTGACAAATGTCCCCAACACCAGCTCCAGGAAAGCACACTTCTATCTCTCATCTTCTTATTTTCCTATTACAAAAAGACACGGGTCACAACATATCTTAACTGGAGAGTACCACCACAAAGAATGCGCTCTTACCTTCATTTGCAGGGGCAGTAGTACCCCTTACCTTCATGGCCACTGATGTAACATTCATCCTGGAGAACAGAGAAGCGATTACCTACCTTAGATCTTCACTCTTAACTTTCCTTACTCTGATGCGGCCCTCCCATTACGTGAACAACTCGCCACTTGTAGCAGGTGCTGGGCTGCACCTCATGCTGGTAGCGTTGCTACCCCCCCCCTACAGCCTCCTCACTGTGATGAGACGGACTGCACCCACTGCTAGAAGCCTCATTCCTCACACCGGCCGATTCCCACCAAGGCAGGGTGGCCCGAAAAAAGTAAAACTTTCACCATCATTCCACTCCATCACGGTCTTGCCAGAAGGGGGCTTTACACTACAGTTTTTAACTGGCATCATTACACACTCCTACAGAGTTTGGCACGGCACAGTAACTTCCCATCTCCAGGACTCACGTCGGCCTGCCGGGTTTTCCTGGATCCTCATAAAGTTACTTTGCTAACACTCCAACAGCTCCGTCACGTATTAAAAAAACCATTTTTCTCCATTCACCTCCTATCAAAAACGCTACGCATGCCTGCTGGAAGTCCATGCCACTCGCAACAAAACTCCTTTACCCCCTCCCTCCAACCCTTCCTAGCCGACCCCTAACCCCGCCTTCCTTCCACACAGACTGATTACACTCTTGAAGCATCGTTTCGATCCCATTCTCTCTACATGTCCGAATCACCTCAACAACCCTTCTCAGCCTCTGGACACACAGTTTTTTTGGTAATCCCGCACCTCCTTCCTAACTTCCAAACTACGAATCTCTGCATTATATTCACACCACACATTGCCCTCAGAACATGTCATCTCACTGCCTCACAGCCAGCTCATCGCTGCAACATTCTCACCCACGGCTTCACACCCATATAAGAGCGTGGTAAAACTATACTCTCATACATTCCCCTCTTTGCTCCAAGGACAAAGTGCTTATGTCTCCACAGACTCCATAAAGTGCACACACTCCTCTTTTTCCCTCTCATTTCTATGATTCACCTCATTTTCATAGACCCATCTTGCCTGACTCGGACCACTCACAAAATAGCTGATTACGTTCACCTCCTACATACTCGTTCTCCCTCCTCCATTCTGATTATTCATTCTTTCATCACCTAATCTTTTTGTTATCCTCATAACCTTACTCTTTCCTGTATTCACCTTTAATTTTCTTTCTTTTGCCACACCCTACCAAATTCATCACAATTCTGCATTTCTTCAGTATTACAAGAGCACAGTGTCATCAGCTAAGAGCAGCTGTGACAACTCCCACTTTGTGTGTGATTCTTATCTTTTAACTCCACCGCTCTTGCCACGACCCTCGCATATTTCTTTCTTACAACCCCATCTATAATTATATTAAACAACCACCGGTGACATCTATCACTTCTTGTCTAATGCCCTACGTTTTTAATGGGAAAAAAATTTCCCTCATTCCTTCATACTTTACTAGAGCCTCACTATATATATATTATATATATTCTATTATATATATATTTTATATATATATATATTATATATATATATATATATATATATATATATATATATACTGAAATATACACCACTAATAATTACTGGAATATTAACTATTTTTAATGATTTTAATTTTATCGTTACTGGGGAAAGAGTTTATTAAAAAAACTATATTTATATTCTTCTTTCAGAACACTATTGGAAGAAGAGGTCCTCCAAATGGATATAAAATGGAAACTGATAATATAAGAGAATTGATTTTGCAAAGTTTTTACCATATAATAAAGATAATTTCCTATTTTTAGAAAGCAGTTAGAGATAAGAAATTAATTAGGGAACTCTAAAAGATTCTTATTTGATAAATGGTTCAAAAAAGTAGAAGAAAATACTATTTTGATTTGTATTGCTAAATGATTACTAAATATTGGTCACAAGAAACTGAGGAATGTATGCTGGTGTGAAAAATTGATATTGAAGAAACCAGCCATTAATGAAAAGTATTTTGATATTTCAAGATATCAATTTTGTAAACAATACCTAGTGATAACAATGACAATGATTAATGATTGGTTGATTGAAGATAGGTATTATAATTGATTCATTTGGAATATATTTGATATGAAATCATATTTGATTCAGTAGAAAAACATCGCTTAGGGTTAAAATGAACATGAAAAACTGAAATTTTTTATGCCTTCTCTCACTCCCGAAATTATTGAAAGACATGATTTAACTAATTTGCTTCCGTCAGGCTGTCTGGTTACACACTGAAAATTTGTGCATAACATTGATATCTATTGTTAATAAGGCTAATGAATTTCATTTGTTAATGAACCTCATCATTATCAGACATGGTGACAATGTAATTTTCCACCAGAAGAAAAACGTTAGAAATTGGATCTTTGAGTTGGATATGTGATCAGCCCTAGTGATAATTATCCTTATGGTATAAATTTAAATGATCATGATTTTAACTTCAGAAAATTTGAATTGAAGTTTTTTTATTTGAAAAGTCTTGTGTAGAGAAATGTGGCGTTAGATGGCAAAACAAATCCAAAATTAGATAATCACCATTTGAATTATTACAGTAATTGAAGATAGAATACTATGTGGATTACTTCATCTCAAAAAAAATTCATTAAGGATTTTATAAAAAAAGCTAGAGAGATTGATCTGAAACAACTTAAAAGAAAGCTGGACAAATATGAAAAAAATAGTTCTCTCTCTAGTAATAAACAAAAAAAATCATTTTGATATTCTTAACCAGATGAGATCTCAAGAACGTCAAGAATTTGATCAAATGTTAGAAGATGTAAGAAAAAGCTTACTCCAATTACCAGAACTAGAATTTAATGAGAATATTGAGAAGGAAATCTTAAAACAGAAACAAAAAACAGCAAGTAATAGAGCATATTTCATTATGATAGCAGTAGTAACAATGAAGTATTGGAATGGTAAATTAAGGAAATATGTAGAAAATCTCATGTTGAGGCAAGCTATTAAAGAACATTTCATTGAAGAGAAACATTTACAGTGGGTGTTTGTTCCTACTGCGAATGATGATGATGGTGATGATGATGATGATGACAATGATCATATATTAGTTAAAACTTTAGTGCCAGACAACAATTTAATAAAAAATTTTTGGACAGATTTTAATATTCGCAAATATTTTTCTATGATGAAAGATCATCGTTATTGGGTTATGAATAGTTATCATAGATTGGCTGCTAAATTAATGCCTGAATTGCCTGAAGAAATAATAGAATGCCATGATCTATCAAAATTTACTTTTTCTCAAACAATTGGATATACTCTTACTTGGGTGCATAAAATTCTTCATATTCCCATTTGTATTCCAGCTCTTAAACTTCACCTTTACAGAGAACCACACCATCCAGAAATGTGGTCTAATATTAATTCTCCAGAGTTCAAAGAATCATGCTTTAAACTCTTGGCTAAGTGGTGGTGGTGGTAGTAGTAGTAGTGGTGGTTATGATAATGATGAATTCAAATATGGAATTGATATATTTAAAATTAATTTTGATTCTAATAATATGGCAAAGGTATTTGTTTATGAGAGTTTTTTAGATATGGTAGGAGTGGAATGGGAAATGAGAAAGGGAGGACAATTATCCCTATCAAATAAAGAACTCATTGATACAGTAAAAGATGATCGGTTTTTTTTTTTGCGTTATTCCCAAAATGACAAAAAATTCATAAAAAATCTAATGAAGATGATAAGTGAACATGATGATATGAAACAGCAGCAACAACAAAAACAGGAAGAAAAGTCAATTGTTTTCAGAAGCCAATATTTTGGAAATTTGAAAAAGTATATCTTTTGTTCAATAAGTTAAGAGAGAAAAATGAGTGTTCTCAGAAGCCTTAAATTAAAAAAAATTTGAAAAGAAGTATGTAACATAATTTGATTTTAATTTGATAATTAATTATTATTGTGTATGTTTGTATAATGTATGTTTTGTTCAATAAGTCAAGAAGTATGTAACAATTTGATTTTTTTTAATTTGATAATTAATTTATTTAATTTTGTTTTTATGTTTTGTTTTTATTAATGAATAAAATTGAATGTTTGTATATTGATGAATAAATAAAATTGAATGAATTATTATTGTATTTTAATAATATCCAAGAATTATATAAATGGGAAATGGGAAAAATCATATTTTTTTAAGCTTATTTATTTTTGTTAAAAGTTTCTGGGTATGGTCTAACTCTAGCTACTTTTGTTTTTTTATTTTTAGTTTATCTACAGGTGCATTTTTGCTGCTGTTTTTATGATGATGAGAGATCTCCAAATTTAAAGACTTATTCCCTGTTATAGCCTGTACAAAGGCTTTGTATATTATTTCTTTTATTGATTTCCTTGAATTAGGCACTTGATATGAAGAAGAACTTAAATTCTTCATAGAAATTTCTAAATTAGGTATCAAATACCTATGTTGACTTTCAAAAACAGCATGAGAATAAAGCTCTTTAGCTTTTTCAGTGCGAAAATATTTAATGCACAGCATTTTGATATGGTTTATACAATCTTTTATATGTTCAATTGTTACATATAAAGCACCTGTAGCTATTCCTGCTACTTTAATGTTTACTTTTTCATATTCCTGACTGATAAATTTGACTATCCAATTTGGAAGTTGACATTTTAAAGGAAGATCTGGAAATTTCCAAATGGGTTCACCAAAGCTAAACAAGTGTTTAAGTTTGATATATTCTAATAAATCTTGTCTATTTATCTCATATTGTTTTTTTTTCCATAATGAATTTAATAAGTAATTGAATTACTCTATTTTCTCGAGGATCTTTCACATGTGGTAAATTTAAATTTGGAAGTTCTTCCAAATCTTCCAATTCTGGCATTGGATCTATAACTTTAGAAGAAGTATATAATTCATTTTTTCGTTCCCATTTAAATGGAAATGCTTTATATGCCTCTTCATCATTAATTTTCACCCATTCATCTTTAAACAAATTTTTAGGATTATTTAAGAACCAATCTTCTTTGGTGGGAATACAAAATTTCTTATTTTGATTTTTTCCTTTACTTGTGTTAGGAAGTTCTAAATTTGTAGTGTTTTTCCTCTTATTGTTGTTCTTGTAATTATTGTTGCTGTTGCTGTTGCTGCTACTACTGCTTATGGTGATGTAGGGAGGATTATCATCATTAGTGTTGTTTTTTCTACTGCTACTATTAGAGCTAGCCATAGTCACACTTCACTGTAGTAAATAATTGTTTACAATTAGTTAATTCATTATTATGGTGAAATTAATTAAAAGGATCTTTATCCCTTTACTACAAATGTTTCAGTATTAATTGATGACTACAAAAAAAAAAACATTTAATTTATAAGAAGTATTTGAGTGTTGTAAATATTTGAATATTCATAAAAAAAGAGAACATTCTAATAAAAAATATTTAATTGTATTTTTTATAAAAAAAAAAAATTATCTTCTGCATCCAGTTTAAAGAGACATAAATTTAATGTCCATAAAAATCTAGAAAAAATTGACCTTTTATGTGTAAAAAAATTTTTCAAATAAAGGTATCTATATTATGAACATAGATTTAAGTCAAAATGCAGTCTACACCTAGACAATGTTGTTTCTTTGTCTTTTATGTGTAATTATTTTAAAATGACTTTCAGACATAAATATAAATTTTATATACACAGATTTAAATAAAAAAATGAAAAAAAATGTAATAAAAAAAAATCTATATTAACCTTAACTGATCACTAGAAAAAACAATAATAAAAAAGTTAATTCTGTGTTGGTAAAATATTAGAAAATTTTTCTAAGTTGAGAAACAAGATTTTACATCCCTTATACTGCACAGGGGGTTTCCTAAGACTACTGCCACATGGAATAATATATAAAGGATCCAAAGGCTATATAAAGGATCCAAAGGCTATATAAAGGATCCAAAGGCTTCATGAAGTCTCAGTAGTCACCACCATCGCCACCATCACTGAAGTCCCTGTGCTACTAGATTCTCTGTGACCACTACATTTAACCTTAACCACGTAATGTGTTGTATTTTAGTGAGAAATGAATTCTAATAAAAGATTTAAAGTAGAAGAAGATGAAAATGTTCAAAGATTGGAAAATGCACAAAAACAAGAATTGTTACCACTGCAAGTATCCGATAATGATTCATTATCGGAAATTGAAATCCATGAACAACTGGACACTGATGCGGTATCGGAAATTGAAAACTATGGACAACTGGACACTGATGTGGTTCTCTACATTTTAAAAGAAAAGGTAAGTTATAAACTAATATAAATTTAGTTAAAATATATAATAAATTATAGTTTCTAAACTAGTAAAAAATTTAGTTAAATTACATCTTTTATATCAGATTTTTATTTTTTAGATTGATGAGAGAGAAGAAAAACTACACTCAGTACTGAAGATGCCATCGTGTATACCAATAAGAAGTCAATCATCTGATTCTTCATATAATATCATTATGATAGATACATCTGGATCAATGTTATCTTATAAGAAACCAATAATTAAATCATGGAATACTTATGTGGCACCTTTTTTGATTGGTAGATCAAATCTTTTTACATTCTCAACTTTAATTACATTACAAAGATCAAATACAACTATTGAAGAGAAAGATTTTGATCTTAGTGCAACTAATTTGACTGGTGCATTACAAACTATTTTAAGGGAAATTCATGAATGTCAAGAAAGGAATATCAGAGTATTTCTGATAACAGATGGTATTCATAATACAGATGAAACAGATCCAGTTAAAGTTATTGAAACAATGTCTGTTCCTAATGGGAAAGTGTGTAATGTTTTTGTTTTAGGAATAGGAAAACATTTTCCTGTAGATTATAGCATATGTATTCGTTCTCGTCTACATAATGGAAATTCAAATATTCCTTCTTTGTTTTGGATTAAAGAAGAAATAGAAATAGATGAACAGATGAAAAATGTAATATCCATTTCTGATTCTACAGCTTTTAAATATTTGAAATTATCAATTTCAGGATTTTCTCTACCCGGAGATGAAGAAAAGAATATCTTCTTTACCCAAGAATGGGTATATTTTCCATTTGAACCAGAGAAATTAAAATCTCTCTCTTTTCAAACTGATAAAATCAATTTCCATACTAAACTAGAGCCTTGTGAGATAGATGATATATATACACTAAAAGAAATATTTTGCCAGTGGAATTCTAGAATGATTCAAAATTATAAGACAGGATTAGTAGTTCCACCAGATACATTACCATTGATGGAAAGATTATTTGATAAAAGAATTGAAGAAATGAAGAAAGTTAAGATATTAGGAACATCTATTTGTGAACGAATTAAAAGATTACATAACAAAGATCTTAAGACTACTGAAATGGAATTTAGGACATTGTTTAAGAAAATCAGAGACATATTGACAATTAATAAGTTCAAAAATGAAGTAGAACTAGCTAAAAGCATCTTGTATACTACAGTTGGTGGAGGAAAATATGAAGCTAAAGTTTTAAAACTAAAAGGTCACAGAGACATAGATTATTGCGATGACTTTATAGAATTTATGAAAGTTTATGAAAAACATAAATCTCAAATTTTGAAGATTATGAATAAGACTGAAGATTGTTGTAGGATTACTTTAGCATCTAGTGTCTGACCTCCAGGACCCAGACTTTAAAATGATGATGGATTTGAACAAATTCTAATTTTTGAACAATTTTACTATTACTGGAATTCCAGTGTATGCTCCCAGTAGAGATTCTTCACTCCTTAATCCTTGGTCTTATGGTATTTGTAATATAATAGGTTCTCCTCATAATATTATGAGCCAAATAGCCATAGAGAACTTTGCAAAATTAAATGATTATAAAAAAACAGTAGAAGTAAACTGGAATAATGAAAATGTACTCTTCAATGCTATTGTTCCAGTTTTTTCACCTGATGCTGCAAAAGTTATGGAACCCATAGTTAAGACTAAACTGTATGCAATGTGTGCAACTTTTGCACTCTTGAAAAATTCACATATTGTGGACTTTCACATTCACATGGCAGCATTGGGAGTAACATGGGTAAGGCTATTATTTGAATATCCAAATACGCCTAGAACTGAGTTTGTAAATGCTCGTATGAAAAGTATAGAGGCAACAGCAGCTTTGTATCTAAATCAAAAAAATGTACAGAAATTACTGGAATTTTTTGAAAAAGAGTTCTAAGAAAAATGATAATGTTGTTGCTGTTCAAGCACTAATGACAGAAAGTATTATTGAGGTAGAAATGAAAACTTTGAAATGTGAGACACTGATTAAACCCATGTTTATACTTCACTTAAATCAGCAACAGAAGAATCCTGCTGATAAATGTGAAGATATTAATAATCTTATGAAGATTATGCTTGTGGAATATATGGGTCGTTGTTTGACTCATTATGAATCTACTACCCCTTTTATAGATTTTTTTCTTGGAGAATTAAATGATTCCCACAAGATGGATATTATTCAAAATTTTGTAAATGAGGTTAAGAATAACTTACAAGCAGAAAAATATCTTTTTGAGGATTTCTATAGTCTGAAAAAAGTGATGCAGTTTCCTCCTAAGATGATACTACATTTGGAGGATTTTTATAGTCTGGAAGAATGGCAAAAGTTTAGTGAGATAATTACTCGGAAATTTTTTTCTTTTATAGGAGCTTATGTAAAAAGACAAAATTTATCAATAAAAGTTGATGTAAGTAAAGGAGAAAAATTGCGTAATGTTGCCTTAGCTGGTGATTTATCTTGGAATACTTTAAAGACTTTTGCTAAAGAAAATGGACTAGAAACAGAAGTTATTGAAGACTTGTTTGATGAGAAAAGCATGTTTATATATATTAATCATGGTTTGAAATTTAGGTCATCTCGAGAGAGACTCTTACATAAATTGGTTGATTATTCTCATAGTATTGAAATGGTAACTTTTAGTGTTAATACAGAAATTTATAAGAATTTAATTAAAGATATTAAATTAGAATTGGACAAGATATGGTTTGAATTTCTATGACAAAATTCAAAATTTCATAAGGAAATTGTTAAACCAATGACTAAACATGAAATTTTGGAAGAGGCTTTGAAATGCGGAGTGGAAGAAGCTTTGAAATACAGGGTTATGATCATAGATTCAACTTTTGAAGATATCTATAAGTATAGAACTAATGTTGGTCTTTTAAACAATGCTTGTCAAAATAGAAAGTGTCCTTTCTTTCTAATACCTAGTAAGAAACATAATCAACATGCATCAGTAGAGCGGCGTCGGCGGGAAGATAATAAAATATTTGTTCATGGTTTACATGTAGCAACATATAATCATTGTTATGACAATACTGAGTGTGTTTTTTCATTTCTTGAGAATGGTACATTCAAAACTCCTATTCCTGTTCAAGCTATTATGCCTATGATGAATGATATTGTAAAATTACAAACACAATATAAAGAAATGATAAAAACACAATATAAAGAAATTACATAAAGCTACAAAAAAAGTAAATATATATGTTCTTGAACTATAAATAAATATTGTTGATTATGAATATTGTGTAAAAAAAATTTAAATGACAATTGTGTAAACTGTATTCACCCACTATTTTGTTATATAAAGATCTGTAACAGGAGTTAACCACCATTTAGAGATAAACTTCTTCATTATGTCATTGCTGCTATTAATAATCTTGATTTTGTTATTTGGTAATAATAATGGAGGTATGTATAAAGATTGTAATAGTTTTTTGTTTATTTCTGCAATATTTGACAATAATAATTGTATGTATTAAAAGTGGCTTATAAAAAAAGTATTTTTTTTTTTTTTTTAAAGAGTGGACTTGTATGCAAAATGATAATGATAATAATATATGTAGACCGGTGAAAACTTATGTATTGTGGCCCTACATTAAAGAATTATTGAATGAACACTTAAATATGAGTATTAACTCTTCTTACATTGGATCACCATTACCTTTGAAATGTTGTTATGATAATATAACTCCTTGTGATAATGCCTACTGTAGTATGAAAAAAGAAAATTTAAAGAAAAATCAAAATGTGCTTGATTACTAATAAAAACTCATCCTAGTTTGAATCAGAAATGTATTTATTAATATTTAGAAACTGAATTTTGAGTGTTTACCAATTTATGAAAGTTATAAACAAAAGAATTAAAGATTATCCTGTAATTATTGATGCTGAAATTCAAGATGGTAATTGTGAAATGTTGAAAGAAAATATTTGTACATCAGTTGAACATATTTACCTATTAACAATGGCATTGATTTTTTATTTAAGTATAATATGGGCAATGTCAGGCATGATAATCCCTGCAAGATTCGTTTTGGAAATGAGATTAAAAAACAAAATCTTATTGAAAAATAATTATAATTCTGTATCTACTAAAATTTAATTATGTGTAAAAATTTATAATTCTGTATGTGTACTAAATTTGTTTTTATGAAAATTTTTAATGTATTGAAAAAATAATTGTATTATGTAAATTTCTATGTAAATGAAATGTATTAAAATGTTGTGAAGATTACTTGATGATAATTATTTTCCTAGAAGTTTTGGGTAAAGGACAAAATAAATATAATTAAAACAATTGGCTGTAGAAAATTTTTGGAATTTAAAAAAAAAAAATCAGAGCTAAAGCTCTTTATTTCCCCCTTTTATTCATTTCAAATATAAGAAAACAACAGCAGCAAAAATTAATAGTAGTATCTCTCCCACTAAAACCAACATTAAAGAAAGAGAATTCCTTAATAGATGGTAAATGAGGAATGGACTAAAGTTAATATAATGAGAAAAAGTTTAAAAGAAAGCAGAAGGAAAAACTAGTAGTAAAGCCATGCAAGTTAAGAAAAAGATCTAAATAATAGTAGTAGGTAAGTTTAGATTTATTTCTTTATAAAAATGATACTATTATTTTTAAATTTATTTGTGGACATTATATTATTAATTTTGAATTTGTTCTTTATAATAAATGATAAAAATAAAAACTGTTGATAATAAATGTTTATTTATACAAAATTCAATAATTTCATAAAATTCAAATTTATATACATAGATTAGTTTCAGATTTAAAATTTTATATATATCAGATATGGATTCCTTATTGATGAAGTTGATGAAGTTAATATAAAAATAATTTCATAATACAAAATTTCATAGATAAGTTTCAGATCAAAAAAAAAAATACAAAAGTAATATATCAGTTAAATTTATACAAATTTATATAATCAGTTTCAGATTTTTAAAAAAATTAACTGATATTACTATATTTCCTTAATTTTAAAATGTATGAATTATATTTTCTTAATAAAAATGATACTATTATTTTTAAATTTATTTGTGGATATTATTAATTTTGAATTTATTCTTTATAAAAAAACTATTGATAATAAATGTTTATTTATACAAAATTCAATAATTTCATAAAATTCAAATTTATATACATAGATCAGTTTCAGATTTCAAATTTAATATATATCAGATATGGATTCCTTATTGATGAAGTGGATGAAGTTATTAAGTTTATACAAAATTCAAATTTATATAAAAATAATTTCATAATACAAAATTTCATAGATAAGTTTCAGATCAAAAAAAAATACAAAAATAATATATCAGTTAAATTTATACAAATTTATATAATCAGTTTCAGATTTAAAAAAAAATTAACTGATATTACTATATTTCCTTACTTTTAAAATGTATGAATTACATTTTCTTAATTTTAAAATGTATAGATTCCTTGGATTTCTTTGATTCCTTATTAATGATTTTCTTGGATTTTGATTCCTTATTGATGATTTTATTGAATGTTTTAATTTATTTTTAATTTTTTTAGCTTTTTTTATCCACTAACATTATTATTAATCATCATCAATTCTCATCAAATTCAATAGATGATGATGATACACAATCAGAAAACTCAATAGATGTAGCTGTTGGACTCCAAGCTGATGAACTTACACAATCAGAAAACTCAATAGATGTAGCTGTTGGACTCCAAGCTGATGAACTTATTCTCTCTGAAGAATTACTTCCATATTCTTCTTTTTCTGGATCTTCCTCTGGTGGTTCAAAAAGTGTTGTATTTGTTATATCTAGAAGTTCCTTTCCATTTTCTTCCTCTTGCTTGTTTAGAGATTTTTCCCCTTCATATTCCTCTTCTTCTTCTGGAATTGTTGTATCTGCCTCTTGTTGTTTTATATTTTCATATTCTTCCTGTTTCATATTTTCATATTCTTCCTCATCAAAAAGTATTGTATCTGTATCTGTCTCTTCATCATCTTCCTCTTGTTCTAGATTTTCATATTTTTCCTCTGTATCTAAAGATTTTCTTTCAACTTCCTCTGGTGATTTAAAAAGCTCTGGTGGCTCAACTAATGGTGATATAATTTTAGCCCATTCTTCATTCACTTCATCAAACACATTAGTTTTTTTTATAAAAACATCGTTTTCAAGGTAGATGTCATTTGTAGGTTTTAATGGTAAACTTCCATATTTTAAATATGTTTCTACAGTTTTTGATTTGTTTATTAATAATGAATAAGAATAAAGTTCAGTTATCTTTATGTAATTCTTAAAAAATTGCAAATTTATTATTGATGTAATTTCAGCTGGAAGTTCCCAAAATATGGGAAGATGCAAAGAGATTTCTCCAGGAGCTACATTTTTTCATACAATTTAATAGATATTTCCAGTTAACAGTACATTCAGCTTCTTCTTTCATATATTTTAAAATTAAAGTTACAACACTATTTTCAACACTATTTAGTTTATTTGGCAATTTTCAATAGAAACAGGAATATCTTTCATGGGGTCTACTTGATTTTTTATTATGAATCTATCCACTGGTATTGTAAAATTCATCTAAACTTTCTAATTATAGTGGGTGGTGGTAATTTGTCAATGGAGGTAATTTTTTATTGACATAGTGGTCTGCTTCAATTTTTTGTTGGAAGAGACAAAAATATATATAATATATTGTATATCAAATAGTTACTATCCACTCAGTTAAAAAGTAAATCTACTATTAGATAAGAGAGTTCTGCATAAACTTATATTTTTCAGTCATGTATAACTTTATCATTATTATTAGCTTTAAGAATTATTTACTGGAGCAGTTAATTTATTTTGACAAATCCAAATTTCATATTGTTTGTTAATCTCATAAAAAACATTTAATGATGTGTATTATTTTTATTAAAGAATTAATTCTTTGTCCCTTTATAAGCAATTCAGGATCAGTTCTGAGATTATTATTTTAAATCAATTTTACAATTCAATTGAATTAGTCAGTGTCTTGAAATACTCTGATAACTAATATGTGCTGGGGTTCAGTTATATTTCTGTATTATTCAAACTTTCCATTAAACAAAATAGGCACTGTGAATGGATTTTCCATAAGTTTGACATTGGAAGTGGAGGAGGAGGGAGGAGGAGACATGGTTTCAGCATGTTTATTTGCCATTTTTAATTGTCTCTCGGCTTTCAAAGAGATTACACTGATCATTATTTTCCATTTTTTTACAGAAATTCCTTCAGTTTTTTTTCATAAATAATTTGTGCATTATGAAACCTCGTATTAGCCAGGTACTTCAAAAGTGTTGATTTTCCACTTTCCAAAAGTTTCCTTCTATGCTGATGGTAAATTTAGATTTTTTCATATTTGGTATCCATTTGTTGGACCATGCATAGGGGACTCAATATATTATATACCACAACCAATTCTTTTTAAGATTATATCAGTTCTCTCATCCATAAACACTTTGCTAAAATACTGAAATTTTGCAGTTTCAGTGAAACTAAAAAAAAAGGGCTGTTTTTCTTCTTCTTTTCTTTCAATTTTTAAGTAATCAAATATCTCTCCACATTACACAAGTTTACAAAAAGTTGATATTATTCCTGTTGAACTTTTCCAATTCTTTTTGAATGTTTCAAAGCTGATTCTTGTTTTTTCTTTGTAAAAGGTCTTTTATCCTTTCTTTATTGTCATCACATTAGCCGAACTGCTTCCTCCTTTCATTATTCCTGAATTTGAGGGTCCAGGGGGTCCATTTTGTAACAAATGTTGATCATGGCTGGTGGTGCTGCTGGTGGCCACATCTTGGCTGGTGTTGGTGGTTGTGGTGAAGGTGCTGCTGATGGCCACATCTGGCTCCTCTTCTATCCTTTTGTCCAAACAACTGCTTCCAAAAATGTCTTCACTGTGTTCTACCAAAAGTTGAATAATATCTTCATTTGAAACCTCTTCTATCACATTTTTTCCTTTTTTTTCGAACTTTCTTTTTGATCAGTATCTGAAAGTTCTTCTTTCTTCTTCCGATGGAATTCTTTTACTGTCACTACATCGTCGTCGTCGGAATCGTCGTAACTGGAACTGTTAGAATAAATCGAATTTTCGTCATTTTCTGAACTGCTGTAGGTTTTTGATTCTGCCATTCTTTTTCCAAATACCTGTAAGATTCTTCCAAGAGAAGAGAGTAATCGACGAGTCTCAGCGAGTTTCTGACAAAGTCTGTAAAGAGGTGTGTATATAAAAGGGGGTAAAAAAGGGAAATGAGGAGGGAGGGAGAGTTAAGTATTAATAGTCTGAAAAATAATATAATGGAATGCACGTGCATTAGGGTTTTCCCTGTCATTGCTCACTGCTATGCTCACTGGGGATACAGCTGGTGACAATGGCTCAGTTCATATCTGCTCGTAGCCGAGACAAAACACACACGCAATCGTCAGAATGCATAAGCATATCTCTTTTTCGCCTTCTTTCAAATCTCTCACAGATAAGGTCTCGACAGTCTCGTATCAGAAAAAGCAGAAGAAGATTTCGACAATCTCTCATCATCATCAGCAGAAGGAACAACAGTCACCACCATCAACCTCCTCTTTCAAGTCTCTTACAAACGAGACTTTGCCAATCTTCCATTAGCAGAAGGAACAACAGTCACCGCCATCAACCTCCTCTATCAAGTCTCTTACAAGCGAGACTTTGCCAATCTTCCATCAGCAGAAGAAACAGTCATTACCACCATCACCATCATCATCGATTTCTTCCTTCAAGTCTTTGGCAAACGAGGTTTCGACAGTCTCAGACATTTACAAACTAGCGGGCAATGCTCTCTACTATCAGGATTCTCTGAAACGCATTATTCTTTCTAAGGAAGTGTGGGAAAAGGAAGAATTGAAAAATTTTAAAGTGACTGAAAAAAGAGTGAATCGTTTGTACTATATTCAATATCATATTGGAGTAAAATTGGAAAATGACGATGACGATGGAGATTACTCTAACAACGGAGGTAGATATGAATTAATTCTCCGAGTGGCGTATGATGATGGTAGTTATGTTTTTGTGGCAATATTTTCTAAATGTTTTTTTCAAAAATGTATATAATGATGAAATAAATGGGTCATGTACCTTACTTACGATGCCAATATTTTTGTCAATGTTATTATGATGAAGTGGATCAAAAGAAAACTTAAAGAAAATATAATCAGATTTACTCAAAAATGACAAAAAACTGTATACTGCAGTTTGTCCATCTTTTTGTTTCCTATCAGTGGCTTATCAATACAAATTCCAGGACATAACTGAAGACAGTAGAACTTATGTACAGAAGATGAGGTAATCAGTCCCTCACAACCTCAGAGTAGGTGCCGAACAGCACATAGTCGTGGAGATTCTGAAGCAGAAGAAAAGAATACTGCGCATTTATTTGTAACGTCAGGGGTGATGCAGACGAGGGCAAATTCACTGGTGGGGACGGCGTTTCCCCAGTGGAATATGTCCTTCCCAAAGAGATGGGTTTTTTAGTTGTAGTAGTAGTTGTCGTAGTGTGGAAGGTTAAGTACATGACCTCGAATTAAGATTCCATGATGTGCAGTGTCTGACAAGTTGTGTACAAATGGCTATATAATACCGTCAAGACTGAGTGTAAGACACATGTGCAAACTTCTGGAGTATCTTATTGTAGACGTTTCGCATCCAGTTGGCTTCTATCAATACAATTTCCGGACATAACTTGAAGAACAGTAGATATAAAATTTTGGAAAGAGGCTTTGAAAATGCGGAGTGGAAGAAACTTTGAAATACAGAGAGGCTTTGAAATGTGGAGTGGAAGCAGCTTTGAAATGCAGAAAGGCTTTGAATGGAGTGAAGAAGCTTTAAAATGCTTAGTGAAATGGGAGTGGAAGGAAAAAAAAAACCTGCTTTGAAATACCAAGATTATATTTGAGATATCTATAAGTATAAACTAATGTTGGTCTTTTAAACAATGCTTGTCAAAATAGAAAGTGTCCTTTTTTTTTCTAATACCTAGGAAGGACATATAATAACATGCATCAGTTAGAGCGGGGTCGGCGGGTAGATAATAAAAATATTGTTCAGGGTTTAACAATAGCTCACATATAATCTTTGTTATTGACAAGATGATTGTGTTTTTTCATTTTCGTGAGGAATGGTACGTTTAAAATCTATTCCTGTTGGAAGCTATTATGCTCCTATGCATGATTGATATTGTAAAACTACAAACACAATATAAGAAATGATAAAAAACACATATAAAGAAATTTAAATAAAGCTACAAAAAAGTAAAGATTTTGTTGTTGAACTATAAATAAATATTGTTGATTATGAATATTGTGTAAAAAAAAAATTTAAATGACAATTGTGTAAACTGTATTCACCCACTATTTTGTTATATAAAGATCTGTAACAGGAGTTAACCACCATTTAGAGATAAACTTCTTCATTATGTCATTGTTGCTATTAATCATCTTGATTTTGTTATTTGGTAATAATAATGGAGGTATATATAAAGATTGTAATAGTTTTTTGTTTATTTCTGCTATATTTGATAATAATAATTGTACGTATTAAAAGTGGCTGTTATAAAAAAAGTAATTTTTTTTTTTTTACAGAGTGGACTTGTATGCAAAATGATAATGATAATAATATATGTAGACCGGTGAAAACTTATGTATTGTGGCCCTACGTTAAAGAATTATTGAATGAACACTTCAATATGAGTATTAACTCTTCTTACATGGATCACCATTAACCTTTGGAAAACATTGTTATGATTATATAAACTCCTTGTGTATTGCCTATTGTAGTGAGAAAAATGAAATTGAAAGAAAAATTAAAATGTGCTTGTTTACTAATAAAACTCATCCTAGTATGAATTCAGAAATTGTTATTTATTAATATTTAGAACACTGAGATTGTGAATGTTTTACAAAATTTTAAGAAAGTATAAAACAAAAAGAAATTGAAGATTGTCCTGTAAATTATTGATGCGGAATTCAAAGATGGTTATTGTGAAATGTTGAAAGAAAATATTTGTACATCAGTTGAACATATTTACCTATTAACAATGGCATTGATTTTTTATTTAAGTATAATACGGGCAATGTCAGGCATGATAATCATGCAAAGAATTCGTAATTTGGAAACTGAGATTAAAAAACAAAATCTTATTGAAAAAAATTTATAATTCTGTATCATATATGTACTAAAATTTATAATTATGTGTACTAAATTTGTTTTTATGAAAATTTTTAATAAATGTATTATGTAAATTTCTATGTAAATAAAATGTATTAAAATGTTGTGAAGATTACTTGATGATAATTATTTTCCTTGAATTTTGGGATATATAAGCAGCAGCATAAGTCGGAAACAATTTAGATTTCTTTAAACTATCAAGAGAGATTGATTGTTAAGTATTTTTCTCTACAATGGCTATGGCTAACTCATCAACACTATTTAATAATAACCTGAAAGTTACTTTTGAAGATATTAAAATAGAATGGAGTTACCCATATCAAGTAATAATAGATCTAATGGCTGACATTATTCCTATTCCTATTAAGAATTTACCAGAGAGTTTACTAAATATAAATGAAAAAAATGTAGTGAATCTATTTATAAAATATATTAATGAAATTGTGGAATGTACTATTACCTAGAAGTATTTATCAAATTGTATAAAAGATAATTTGACTCCTGGAGAAGAATACTTGAAGCTTCCAGATTTTGTCACCTTTCCAATCGGTAATATTACTTCATTAATTAATGAACAGGCATCATAAATTTTATATGAAAGTAACAGAAATTAGTTGAAGGATCTTATATATTGGAATAGTAAGAGAGTTAAAGACAAATATTAAATATAATTAAGAAATTGGCTGTAGAAAATTTTGGATTGAACAGAGCTAAAGCTCTTTATTCTTATTCATTATCAAATATAAGAAAACAACAGCAGCAAAAATTAATAGTAGTATCTCTCCCACTAAAACCAACATTAAAGAAAGAGAATTCCTTAATAGAGATGGTAAATGAGGAATGGACTAATGTTTATATAATTCATAAGAAAAAGTTTAAAGAAAGCAGAGGAAAAAATAGTAGTAATGCACTACAAGTTAAGAAAAAGATCTAAATAATAGTAGTAGGTAAGTGTAGATTTATTTCTTTATACTAAAATTTATTTGTGGACATTATATTATTAATTTTGAATTTATTCTTTATAATAAATGATAAAAATAAAAACTATTGATAATAAATGTTTATTTATACAAAATTCAATAATTTCATATTAATACAAATAACATTAGTTAAAATTCAATTATTTTAAATTTAATATATATCAGATATTCAAATTTATATACTAAAAGCTATTTTTTCAAATTTACATACTTTTACTGATATATGCTTTTACTGATATTACTATATTTCCTTAATTTTAAAATGTATGAATTGTATTCTTTTCTTGGATTCCTTATTGATGAAGTTGGTGAAGTTATTAAGTTTATACAAAATTCAAATTTTTATAAAAATAATTTCATAATACAAAATGTCATAGATATTAGTTTCAGATCAAAAAAAAAAACACGTTATGTTTATTACTAAAATAATGATTTCAGTTAAATTTATACACAGTTAAATTTATAATCAGTTCACTATTTAAAAAAAAAATTAAACCTGACTTTTACTATATTTTTTATTAATTTTAAAATGTATGAATTACATTTAAAAAAAAATTAACTGATATTACTATATTTTGAATTTTAAATGTATGACTTACACATTTTCTTAATTTTAACAAGTATAGATTCTTGGAATTTCTTTGATTCCTTATTGATGTCTTTATTGAATGTTTAATTTATTTGTAATTTGCTTTTTTATATTCATAATTATAATCATCAGTCTCATCAATTCAATTAGTGATGTTACACAATCATGAAAAACTCATAGATGTAGCTGTTGGACTCCAAGGTGATGAACTTGTTCTCTCTGAAGAATTAATTCCATATTCTTCTTTTTCTGGAATTTCATGTTTTTCCTTTAGATCTTCCTCTGGTGGTTCAAAAAGTGTTGTATTTGTTATATCTAGATGATTATCATCTTTTCTAGAGCTTGGAGACGACGACCTTTTTGATTGTTCTGGAGCCTGGGGATGATCATCATCTTTTCTGGAGCTTGGAGACGACAACCTTTTTGATTGTTCTGGAGCCTGGGGATGATCCTTTTCATTTTCTTCTTCCTCTTGCTTGTTTAGAGATTTTTCCCCTTCATATTCCTCTTCTTCTTCTGGAATTGTTGTATCTGCCTCTTGTTGTTTTATATTTTCATATTCTTCCTCATCAAAAAGTATTGTATCTGTATATGTATCTTCATCATCTTCCTCTTGTTCTAGATTTTCATATTTTTCCTCTGTATCTTAGGATTTTCTTTCAACTTCCTCTAGTGATTTAAAAAGCTCTGGTGGCTCAACTAATGTTAATATAACTTTAGCCCATTCTTCATTCACTTCATCAAACACATTAGTTTTTTTTATAAAAACATCGTTTTCAAGGTAGATGTCATTTGTAGGTTTTAATGGTAAACTTTCATATTTTAAATATATTTCTCCAGTTTTTGATTTGTTCATTAACCCTTTGAGGGTCGACAGGCCCTCTCCAAAACTCGTTCTCAGGGTCGGCCAAATTTCAAAAAAAAAAAAAAATATTTTTTCTTATGAAAAAATAGTTTTTTTTTCTAAACATTATAGGATAAACAAAAAAAATTTACCATCAATACTTACGGAGATATGGTTGCATGAAGTTTGCAGAAAATGAGCCGCGTAATACAGCGGCGACTGCCGCTCACCCGGTTAACTTTAGTTTACTTGTATTTGAAGGTTTGTTGTTTTTTTTCACTATTTTATTTTTTCAATAACGTATTGGGCCTATTGAGACCATTGTAAGGTGCAATGTAAATATATTACACTCGTTGTATACAACACAATAAGCACACAATAATAATTTATCTAATTTATTGTTTACAAAACTAGTTTACAAATACAAAACAATACAAGACATTGTTTATTATTATTGTTCTATAATTTATATACCATTGTTTACAGTCACTGACTATTCATATTAGTTCTGCAGCTTGTGGAACTTTGAAACATGCGTGTGTTCATACATCAATGGTTGTTTATCTTTCTCCCTCATTCTATTATCTTTCAATCTGTCTCTCTCTTTTATTGTCTGTCTATCTCTGTCTCACAAGGTACAATAATTACAAGTATACTTAGTATAAATTACCTAGGTTAAACCCAAGAATCCAGACCCAAAGGGCTATACTCTGCTTGAAGATGTGAGTAAGTGATAATCACAGTTTGTGGCTCACTGAGACAGAGAGCTAGATGGATAGACAGATAGACAGGGGAGTTGACAGACAGGACAAATTGTACAGACAGATATGTTAGTGTACCAGTTCCAGTGTTACTAGTGTCCTCCCTCCTCCTCGTCTTCTTCCTCTTCCTCTCTTCCCCCTACTCTTCCTCCACTGCCCCCTATCATTCCTCATTACTCTTCCTCTTCCTCCTCGTCCTCTTCCTCCTACTCTTCCTCTTCCTCCTCCTCCTCTTCCTCCTCCTTTCTTGTCTTCCTCACTACTCTTCCTCTCCTCTTCCTCTCTCCTCTTCTTCCTCTTCTCTCTTCCCCCTAATCTTCCTCATTAATATTCCTCTTCCTCCTCCTCTTCCTCTTATTCCTCGTCTCCTACATTTCCTCTTCACCTCCTCTCTTCCTCCTCCTCATCGTCCTTCCTCTTCCCCTCTCTTCCTCCTTCTCCTTCTCCTCCTCTCAATAGTGTAAATTACCTAGGAGTCACAGCTGTCAATAATTGACATATTGTCCTCATTTACTCACTCCCCCTCCTGCCGGTCAAAACAATGGGGTCGGATGCTGCTTCCCGTCCTCCATTCTATCTACATTATCTTTCTCCCTCATCTTTCTGTCTGTTATCTCTGTCTCCAAGGTACACTTAAATAAAGTTACATAGTTAAATTACCTAGGATAACCCAAGAAATCCCAGACAAAGTGCTATACTCTTGCTTGAAGATGTGGTACAAGTGATGATGCAGTCTAGTGGCTCAATGAGACAGAGGCTAGACGGATAGACAGGGAGCTTGAAAAACCCAGGGGGGGAACAGGGCCCCCCCCCCAAAAAAAAAAATAGACAGAAATGTTAGTATACCAGAAAAAACATCGGGAGGGCGATGGTCATTTCATCCTTAGGGTATCAGTATACCTCATTTCCCTCTCAACGTCAGCACTTATCAGATGTTATCTCCCCTTATCTTGTTACTGTCATGGGTGAACATTATTATTAATATTATTATTATTATTGCCTATTATTATTTTTATGTATTATTATTATGTATTATTATTATTATGTATTATTATTATTTTGTATTATTATTATGTATTATTATTATTATGTATTATTTGTTATCATTACGTATTTTCTTCTTCCTCCTCCTCCTCTCTTCTCCTCCTCCTCTCCTCATTCTCTTCTCTTCCTCCTCATCCTCCCTTCTTTCTTCTTCATCCTCCTCCTCCGCTCCTCTGCCTCCTCCTCCTCACTGCTCCTCCTCCCCTCTTGCCTCCTCCTTGCTCCTCCTACTCCTCCTTACTTGGAACAAGTTTGGAAGGCTTGTATTCATAAATCACTATCCACTATCATCACCACTGCTCACATCTGAGTCTTGGATTTTGGAAAATAGGAGTTTCCTCTTTGATTCTGGTACAACTGATCCATGAACAGAGACCAGCACCCAGAGGTGGAAGACTTTGGGTTGTCTGGGTTTTCCTCATATTACCCATATTTATGGTCATTAGCTTCGGTCAAAACCTCCACCAGAACTTGAAACTCATCCTTCACTGTCACTTCATCTCTATTTGACTGCACTGAGGGAACATAAAGTGTCCAATTCGCGAGGAGTGAGGGGGGGGGGAACTTCTTACCGCAGGGCACGGTGGAAAAAAATTCAATTGCGTGTACTATTTCGGCATTCCACAATGCACCACATGGCGTCCCAGATTTTTTTTCCTACGGCGCACACCCACCCACAGACATTCTCTCACATCTAGGCTTATCAGCCGTTTCCTGCAAGATTTTGAGGCCGGCTAGAATTTATGCATTAATTGTACGTCAAAAACCCCTACGCGTAAGACGTATAGTACGACCAAAACCCTCAATGGGTTAAAATTGAATAAGGAATAAAGTTCATGAGCTTTGTAGAAGCCAAATTGGTTATAGCTAATCTTTAAAGTGATTATTTTGTCCTTTTAGTTTCATATTCCAGTATAAAAAAACCTGCAATGAGTCAGTTATTTCATGTTAATTCTTAAACAAATTGCAATTTTATAATGATGTAGATTTCAGCTGGAAGTTCCCAAAATTATGGGAAGGATTCAAAGAGATTCTCCAGGAGCTACATTTTTTTCATACAATTTAATAGATATTTCCATGTTAACAGTACATTCAGGCGTTCTTCTTTCATATATTTTTAAAATTAAAGTTACAACACTATTTTCAACAATATTTAGTTTATTTGGCAAATTTCAATAGAAAACAGGAATTTCATCTTTCATGGGGTCACTGATTATTTTATATGAATCTTTCCACTGTATTGTAAAATTATATAAACTTCTAAATATAGTGGGTAGTGGTGGTAATCTTGTCAATGGAGGTAATTCTTTTATTGACATAGTGGTGCTTCAATTTCTGTTGGAAGAGACAAAATATATATAATATATTGTATATCAATCTAACTGACACTTTTAGCCATCCAGTAAATATGATACTCAGTTACCATAGTAAATCTACTAATAGATAAGAGAGTCTGCAATTAACGTATATTTTTTCATTCATTATAACTTTATCATTATTATTAGCATCAAGAATTATTACTGGAGCAGTTAATTTATTTTGACAAATCCAATTTTCATATTGTTTGTTAATCTCATAAAAAACATTTAATGATGGTATTATTTTATTTAAAGAATTATTATGTGTCCTTTCATAAGCCAATTCAGGATCAGTTCTGAGATAAATTATTAAATCAATTTTACAATCAATTGAATTAGTAAGTGTCTTGTAATACTCCTGATAAATAATATGTGCTGGTTCAGTTATATAAGAACATAAGAACATAAGAACGAAGGAACACTGACAGAAGGCCTATGGCCATGTGAGGCAGACCAAGTCTCCTACGGCTTTAGCCAATTGCACCCAAACTACGTCAGGTCAGGTCACATTGACTTAAGGGAGGAACATGGCAACCAACCTGGTAGCACAAGCTATCAGGTCCAACTCACACCCACCCACATCCACTTTTTTTTTCCCATGTATTTATCCAACCTATTTTCTGTATTATACAACTTCCATTAAACAAAATAGCACTGTGAATGGATCTTTCCATATGTTTGACATTGGAAGTGGAGGGAGGAGGGACATGGTTTCAGGCATGAAAATTTGCCATTTTTAATTGTCTCTGGCTTTCAAAGGATAACATCTGTTCATTATTTTCCATAAAATTATCAGAATACCTTAATTTTTTTTATAAAAAATTTGAGCATATAAAATTCTTATTAGGCAGGTACTTCAAAAGAGTTGATTTTTTTTACCCCCCCACCTTCAAAGTTTCCTTCTATGATGATGGTAAATTTAAGATTTTTTTCATATTTGCGTATCCATTTGTTGGAACCATGCATAGTGAGACATCACATTACTTAAATACCAATCAACATTCTTTTTTAGGATTATCACAGTATCATCATCATAAAATTTCCTAAATACTGAAATTTTGCTGTTTCAGTGAAACTAAAAAAAAGTCTGTTTTTTCTTCTTCTTTTCTTCAATTTTCTAAGTAATCTAATATTCACATTACACAAATTTACAAAAAAAGTTGAAATTATTCCTGTTGAACTTTTCATAGTTCTTTGAAGGTTTCCGAACTGATTTCCTTGTTCTTTTTCTTCGTAATGGCTCTTTTATCCTATCTCTTTAATGTCATCCATTAGCCAGATCTGCTTCCTCCTTTCATTATTCCTGGAATTTGAGGTCCAGGGGGTCCCATTTTGTAAAAAAGTTGATCATGCTGGTGGTGTTGCTAGAGGCACATCTGGCTGGTGTTGATGGTTGTGGTGAAGGTGCTGCTGATGGCCACATCTGGCATCCTCTTCTATCCTTCTGTCCAACAAAGACTTCCAAAAATGTCTTCACTGTGTTCTACCAATGAAGTTGAATAATATCATCATTTGAACCTCTTCTATCACATTCTTCCTTTTTTTTTCGAACTTTCTTTTTGATCAGTATCTAAAAGTTCTTCTTCTTCTGATGATGGATTCTTTTACTGTCAACTACATCATCGTAGTCGGAATCATCGTAACTGGAACTGTTAGAATCAATGGAATTTTCGTCGTCGTCTGAACTGCTGTAGGTTTTTGTTTTCTGCATTCTTTTTCCAAATACCTGTTAGATTCTTGCTAGAGAAGAGAGTAACGACGAGTCTCAGCGAGTTTCTGACAAAGTCTGTAAAGAGGTGTGTATATAATAGGGGAGAAAATTAAGGGAATTGAGGTGGGAGGGAGAAGTTAAGTATTAATGGCCTGAAAAATAATATAATGGATGCGCAACATTGGGTTTTCCCTGTCATTGCCTCACCGGCTATGCTCACTGGGGGTACAGCTGTGTCAATGGCTCAGTTATATCTGCCTCGAGACATAACACACATGCAATCATCAGAATGCATAAGCATAACTCTTTTTTCTTCTTCAAATCTTCTCCACAG
This sequence comes from Cherax quadricarinatus, assembly GCF_026875155.1. NCBI lineage: Eukaryota > Metazoa > Arthropoda > Malacostraca > Decapoda > Parastacidae > Cherax > Cherax quadricarinatus. The sequence goes on from NC_069485.1 coordinate 23,421,695, forward strand.
ATGAGGTCTGCGACAGTCTCGTATTCAGAAAAAGCAGAAGGAAGATTTCAACAATCTCTCATCATCATCAGCAGAAGGAATCATACAGTCACCGCCATCAAACATCCTCTTTCAAGTCTCTTACAAGTGAGACTTTGTCAGTCTTCCATCAGCAGAATGAAACAACAGTCACGCCTTCAACCTCACTCTTTCAGTCTCTTACAAGCGAGGACTTTGCCCAAATCTTCCATCAGCAGAAGGAAACAACAGTTCCATTTTACCACATCACCATCATCATCGATTTCTTCTTCAAGTCTTTGGCAAACGGGTTTCGGGGACAGTCTCGGACATTTACAAACTAGCAGGGCAATGCTCTTTCTATTTCAGGAATTCTCTGAATGCATTATTCTTCTATGGAAGTGTGGGAAAAGGAAGGAATTGAAAAATTTTAAAGTGACTGAAAAAAAGAGTGAATCGTTTGTACTATTATTCATATCATGATTGGAGTAATGTGAAAATGACGTGACGATGGAATTTACTCTAACAGCGGAGGTAGTACTGATTTAATTCTCCGAGTGGCGTATGATGATGGTAGTTAGTTTTTTGTGGGCAATATTTCTATTTGTCTTTTCAAAAATGTATATAATGATGAAATAATTAGGTGCATGTTCCTTACTTTCGATGCAATATTTTTGTCAATGTTATGATGAAGTGGAGCAAATGAAAAACTTCAAGAAAATATAATTCAGATCAATTCAAGTGACAAAATACTTGTATACTGCTGTTGATCCATCTTTTTTTTTTTGTTTCCTTTGAGTCATGGCGTCAAACCCACCATTCGCTGGATTTCCTGTGTCACTTGACTGTCAGGGAATAACCAGGGATCAACTGATGAAACTCATCTATGGAAATGGAAATAATAATATCTTCTTCCCCCTATTTTTAAAAAAAGTGTTTGACTGAATTCATAAATATCCGTGAAGTAAAGGATGTTTATGTGTAATCTACAAGAACCAGTTTGAATATTATTCCTTTGTTTATGGATATATTTGTGTTATAGAGATTTTAAATGATGATGAAACTAAAATTACCATTTACAAACTCTGTTTCATAATAGGTTTCAAAAATCTTCGGTGGTCTACATACACTAATGCTCTTTATCTCACAATAACTTCATAACAGGTTGTTTTATTTTTTTTTTAAACTCTGAAAATTTTTAGGTAAATCTGGAAAAATTAAAAAAATTTAATTAGACCTATAGCAGAAAGTAGGCAAAAGCTGCAGTAGTCATCATGTCATCGATCCCTTCATTCAAGTCTTTTGATAGATGAAGTTTACAGTCTCGGCATTACAAACTAGCAGGTAAAAGACTTCTCGATATCACGATTATTTAGATTGTATATACTTTTTCTAGCGAGATGTGAAAGGAAGAAAGTAGTGAAGAAATTCAGGGTGGTTAAAGAAAAGTGAATCGTCTGTATTACATTAAATGTGATGAAATTCATCATTATTGATAATGGTCCTCTCGTAAATTACACTTTTCACTAGTATATGTATTTTAATCTTCGAGTGGTTTACGATGATAGTCGTTATATCTTTTGTGGCAATAAAATCTGTATGGTTTTTAAGATATCTACCTGAAACGAGATAAGTGGATCTATGTACCTCATCTTTAATGCTTACTTTCTTAGTAAATTAATTATTATAATTTATTCAATAGATGAAACTATGCAAAAATTTACAAAATAATATAAACTTATTTCAATTTAAAAAAGAATGGCGAGACATTATAAGGATCTATTCTATCTGTCTCCTGATAATTCATGGCAAAGCCACATCACTAGAATTCTGTGTACTTTAAACACGTCCAGGGAAACCAGGACCAATTGAAACTAATCTTCAAGAAATTCTTTCCCCATTCTAATCAGAGTCTAACTCTATTCTTTGATTATAGTGAAGCTAATGAAATATTCACTATGCTCCTCGAATCTCCTATTAGTCAATCGAGGACTTCTTTAATTTATTTAAAAGTAAGGATTTTATATTTAAAATCAAAATCAGATTTTTTGATATTTTTTACTAATACAAGTTTAATTCAATTTATTATTACACAAAATAGGTAGTTTTTACATATATTTATTGCAGTACATCTGTGTATGATGAGTAAAATTATTGTAAAACTTTTTAGATTTTGTGAAATAAATCGTACCTAAATTGTGCTAGCAATGGTTTTTCTTTCATGGTTAGTGTGTAGTCATATGTGTGAAGTATGGTCATTAAAATAAATTGATTATATCTTTGTATTACCATTTCTTTTCAAGTTTGAAATTTTTTCAACAACCACTGAGATTTGAAATTTTTCATATTCTTTATATTATTCATTTAATTCAGGGAAATTGCCATCTTCTTTTACTGCATCTGTAAAACTGATCCCTGACTCTTAGATCAAAATCTTCTTCACCAAAGTCAACATTTTCCAGGCTAACTTTCTTCAAATCTTTTTATAAATCATCTAAGTTTCATTACTTCTTTTCTTTATTTTTTTGTAAGTCATCAAACTGTAATGATATTCTTGTTTCAGTACGTAATAATTTTTCAGTTTTATAATCAGTTTCATTGTAGCTGAAAGTGTTTGGTAATTTTGGCTGCACATGAAAAATCCTAACTTTTATAAGTTCTTGTGCCTTACACACAGTAACATAAATATTTTCTTATACTACCTCCCGTCTCCCGACATATTTCATCACATGTGATTTTTACAAAGGAAGTAGCAATTATTCGACATTACAGTACAACGCCTTAAGCCTCCTACAATAGGACTCATTTATTTTTGGATCTATAAAGGTTTCATCAAGTTTTCCAGGTAAATTTAGAAGGAAGCGCCATTTTCATATAATTCTTTGATCACAATGTCTTCTGATTGAAAAGGTTGATCTCGTAAGTAGAAGGGTGAGCAGCTGTTTCAGGGCTCCAACCAAATTCTGTTCCCACGCGTGGTCTCTTATGGTTCTTTTTATGTGCCGCTACGTATATATAAATATTCTTTGACAGCGTATTATACATTAAACTGGTAACTTATAATGGTTCAACAGTAGAAAATTTTTTCTCGTGGATATATAATTTTTTTTTTAGGATCACCTGTGCAGTACTGGTATAACATCTGTTTCTATAACAGTGGCTTATAACAAAACAGTAGATAGTTTTTCTATTGATGTGGTAAGATATTTTTTATGATCAATATAATTTTTTTAGAATCAAAAAACTTTTATGCTGGTAAAATATTTTTTATGGATTTTTAGCCAACCCAATAAATTTATTTTAAATAAGACTTATTACTATTTTAGTACTAAACGAACAGTTTATATAGAAAGATAACAAGTTCTGCCTATTCGGCACCACGACCATATATAAAGTGCCATTGTATAATAACTATCATAAGTAAATTATTTGAACATCCAGTGCTCTATATTGGAAATTGCACAAGATGCAGAGTTTTTTAAGACATTATTTGGTCCTAATAGACAAAATCGATTTGACTACGCATGAACTACAAAGGAATAGAGCCTTTTTATTCAGATATTATTTATCTGGAAATTTTTGGCTAAATTTATAAGAAATTTCACTTCATTCATTGGGAAAATTGACAATATGATGAAAAGAGAAACATCTTATTAAATGTGCATAGGTTTAGAAACTTATATAGTTTTAAGGTTATTGGTGTTCACCACAAATTACCACAAAACTGAGTTACAATGATTTGGTAATAAAATTGAAAAAATCATTATTATAGTGAAACCAGAATATCATTACAGTTTGATAGACTTACAAAAAAGTGAAGAAAAGACATGATGATCTTGATTGATTTATACGAAGATTGAAAAAGTTAATTTTGAATAAGAGATTAGAGATCAGTTACTGATGGCAGTTAGAGGAAGAAGACTATTTTTTCTGAATTAATAGATTCAATGAAAAATTTACAGTATATGGAATTCTAATTTTTTGTTTCAAAAAATTCAGGATTTTGAATATAAATTTTTATATAATAAAAATTGATCGATTTTTTTTAAGGAATAATAAGAAGATATAGAAAATAACAAACATATGTCATTGTTGATTTCTTCCATTTAGTAAGAAAATTTTTGGTAAATAAATTTTAAAATTTTTGTGTATAGTGGTAAAATATTTATGATATATAAAGAAATATTCTATTAATAATAAAATATTTGAATATTTTGTATTGGTAAACTATAAACAGCGAAAATTTATATTAATATAAAATTTTTAATAACAGCTAATACCCCTCTAATTCTACATCCTGTTAGTCATCTCAATCTGTACATATGATATTAATGATGATATTTATTTTTTTTTTTTTTTTTATTCAGGATAAAGTGTGGACCATTAAAAATGTTTAAAATTTATTGGGAAGATTTTGGTTTAAATAAGTGTGTTACATTAAAATGTTTTAAAATTTTTTTGGAAGATTTTGGTAATGGTATTGAATAAATAAAAATAGATAATATTAGGAAGCTTATTGGGACTTATAGCAGGAAACAAAAATGCTTAAGTCTATTATAAAAAAAGTATTCATAAATTTGACATTTACTACTGTGGGTAATGATGGTCTGACATCTGAGACATATTTAAACATAAATTTGAATACATGTTTTGAATTGGAAGAGGAGGGATGTTTATTACATTTCACCCTGTTAATTTACATGCTTTCTCTTCAAGTGTAAGTTCTTTGATGTATTTTAAATGGAGGGAAGAGAATTCGAAATGAATAATTAATTCTCTCAGAACATGGATAACAGAATGTTACATCCTGTACTGTAAAGGATGTAACATACTGTGAACTTTAAACTACTGTCAGATGAGTGAATTCTATGTGGTAAAAATTTTTGTGTGTGAAAGAAATATTATTATATGATAGTAATACTTTAATCTAAATGAACTATGAGTTTTATGGTATTTGAATTTCTAGAATATATGAATTATTTTTTATAATTTTTTAATAACAAAACTGGCTGTATGATATAGATGAAGAACTACAAACTGATGATGAACTACTACAAACTATTACTACTACTACTGCTAATCAACTTATTGTTGATACAGATGAAGAAATACAAACTGATGAGATTACTACTACTACTACCACTACTGCTAATCGGCATATTGATATAGATGAACTCCAAATTGATGAGATTATACTACTACTACGTTGCTATAAAATCATATTGTTTTAGATGAAGAACTACCAAATCTTGTATTTCCCCCATATTTTTATTTTAACTTCTTTAATTTTGTTTTGATTTATAATCTTATTTATATTGATTAATTATTTGTTAAATTTAAATGTCTTGATTAATTCAGTATTTTTATTTTTCAGATTAGGAACTTGTAACAGAAGATGAATTCAGAAAATATTTGTAAAATATGTATGGATTCAGAGAGAGAGATAGTATTTTTACCATGTAAAACACATGGTTTCATGTTCTTCATGATTCTGCAGTATTGTGGAAAAATGTCCAATTTGTAGGAAGCCAATACAATGTACAATAAAACCTATTAAGTCTTGAAAACAGGTTATTGCTTTTACATGGAGCTTTTTGTGACCAGAGAGAACTACTATTCCCATCACCTTCGAGAGTACAAGAAGGAAATCAAACTACAGCAGCCCTTTTGGGGGAAAAACAAGATATAATGAATGGACTGAAAAAATTGTGCTTATGGAGTTTATGGTCAGAAAAGAGTGATTATGAAAATTATTATATGTAGTTGTATTAAAGAAACAATTAAGATCAGCTGATGTAGAAGCATCAGGTTCTATTCAGAAGAGTACACAGTGTAGTAGTAGTAGTAGGAGCAGGAGAAGAAGAAAGAGAAGAAATCGTAATATGAGGGGTCAGAAGGAAATTCAACTACAGCCTTTGGACAGTTATAATGAATGGACTGAAAAAAATTACTCTTTGATGAATTGTTTTCCGGATGTTGGTTATGTACCGGGAATTGAAATTGGAAGTTATAGTGCTTATGGTGCTTATGGTGAATACTCTTTTATGAATTTTTTACCGGATGTTGGTTATGTACCGGGAATTGATGTGAATATAGAAAAAAGAGATAAAAAATATTATACTGGTAATTGTATTAAAGAAACAAGAACAGCTCATGTAGAAGCATCAGGTTCTATTCAGAAACAGAAAAAAATCTTTTTCAAGTCTCTTGTTAAAGAGGTATCAACAATTTCTGAAATTGATAACATGGTGGGCAATGCTCTCAAATGTCAGTCAATGTTTATATGTAATTTAGTTGATGTACGAATGGTATATAATACCGACATGATGAGAGTAAGACACATGTGCAACATCTGGGTATCTTTATTGTAGACGTTTCGCCATCCAGTGGCTTTATCAATACAAATTCCAGGACATAACTTGAAGACAGTAAAACTATGTACAGAAGATGAGGTAATCAGTCCCTCAACCTAGGAGTAGGTGCGAACAGCACCATAGGCGTTGGAGGATTCTGAAGCAGAAGAAAGAATCCTGGCGCTTATATAGAGTAACGTCAGGGTGAAGCAGACGAGGGCTACAAATCACTGGTGGGCGGGATTCCCAGTGGAAGTATGGTCCTTCCCAAAGAGATGGGTTCCCGTTAGTTGTAGTAGTTGTTGTCGTAGTTCGTGATGGTTAAGTACATGTCCTCAGAATTAAGATTCCATGATGTTGCAGTGTCCGACATGTTGTGTCACGAATGTATATAATACCGGCAAGATGAGAGTAAGACATGTGCAACATCTGGGTCACTCTTTATTGTAGACGTTTCGCATCAGTGGCTTATCAATACAAATTCCAGGACATAACTGAAGACAGTAGAACTTATGTACAGAAGATGAGGTAATCAGTCCCTCACAACCTCAGAGTAGGTGCCGAACAGCACATAGTCGTGGAGATTCTGAAGCAGAAGAAAAGAATACTGCGCATTTATTTGTAACGTCAGGGGTGATGCAGACGAGGGCAAATTCACTGGTGGGGACGGCGTTTCCCCAGTGGAATATGTCCTTCCCAAAGAGATGGGTTTTTTAGTTGTAGTAGTAGTTGTCGTAGTGTGGAAGGTTAAGTACATGACCTCGAATTAAGATTCCATGATGTGCAGTGTCTGACAAGTTGTGTACAAATGGCTATATAATACCGTCAAGACTGAGTGTAAGACACATGTGCAAACTTCTGGAGTATCTTATTGTAGACGTTTCGCATCCAGTTGGCTTCCTTTATTGTAGACGTTTCGCCATCCTGTGGCTTTATCAATTACAAATTCCAGGGACATAACTTGAAGACAGTAGAATTATATACAGAAGATGAGGTAATCAGTCCTCAACCTAGGAGTAGGTGCGAACTAGCACAATAGTTCGTGGGGTTCTTGAAGCAGAAGGAAAGAATCCTGGCGCTATATAGTAACGTCAGGTGAATGCAGACGAGGGCAAATTCATGTGTGGCAGGATTCCCCAGTGGATGTTGGTCCTTCCCAAAGAGATGGGTTAGATGTAGTGAGTAGTTGTCGTAGTTGTGAAGGTTATGTACATGTCCTCAGAATTAAGATTCCATGATGTTGCAGTGTCTGAAGTTGTGTACGAATGGTATATAATACCGGACAAGATGAGAGTAAGACACATGTCAACATCTGGGTATCTTTATTGTAGACGTTTCGCACATACAGTGGCTTTATCAATACAAATTCCAGGACATAACTTGAAGACAGTAGATAAAAACTATTGTACAGAAGATGAGGTAATCAGTCCTCAACTAGGATGTAGGGCTGCGAACAGCCCATAGTCGTTGGAGATTCTGAAGCAGAAGAAAGAATCCTGGCGCTTTATAGTAACGTCAGGTGACAGCAACGAGGGCACAAATTCACTGGTGGGCGGATTCCCCGTGGAAAGTAGGTTCCTTCCCAAAGAGAGGGTTGTTGGATTGTAGTAGTAGTTGTCGTAGTTGTGAAGGTTATGTACCATGGTCCTCAGAATTAAAGATTCCATGATGTTGAGTGTATGACAAGTTGTGTACGAAATGGTATTTAATACGACAAGATGAGAGTAAGACACATGTGCAAATCTGGGTATCTTTATTGTAGTCGTTTCTCATCAGTGGCTTTATCAATACAAATTCCAGGACATAACTTGAAGACAGTAGACTATGTACAAAAGATGGGGTAATCAGTCCCTCAACCTAGGAGTAGGTGGCGAACAGCACCATAGTCGTGGGTTTTCTGAAGCAGAAGAAAAAATCCTGGCGCTTATATAGAAAACGTCAGGTGAAGCAGACGAGGGCAATTCACTGGTGGGCGGGATTCCCAGTGGAAGTAGGTCCTTCCCAAAGAGATGGGTAGTTGTTGTAGTAGTAGTTGTCGTAGTTGTGAAGGTTATGTACATGTCCTCAGAATTAAGATTCCATGATGTTGCAGTGTCTGACAAGTTGTGTACGAATGGTATTTAATACCGACAAGATGAGAGTAAGACACATGTGCAACATCTGGGTATCTTTATTGTAGACGTTTCGCCATCCAGTGGCTTTATCAATACAAATTCCAGGACATAACTTGAAGACAGTAGAACTATGTACAGAAGATGAGGTAATCAGTCCCTCAACCTAGGAGTAGGTGCGAACAGCACCATAGTCGTGGAGATTCTGAAGCAGAAGAAAGAATCCTGGCGCTTATATAGTAACGTCAGGTGAAGCAGACGAGGGCAAATTCACTGGTGGGCGGGATTCCCCAGTGGAAGTAGGTCCTTCCCAAAGAGATGGGTTAGTTGTTGTAGTAGTAGTTGTCGTAGTTGTGAAGGTTATGTACATGTCCTCAGAATTAAGATTCCATGATGTTGCAGTGTCTGACAAGTTGTGTACGAATGGTATTTAATACCGAATGGTATTTAATAACCTTCACAACTACGACAACTACTACTACAACAACTAACCCATCTCTTTGGGAAGGACCTACTTCCACTGGGGAATCCCGCCCACCAGTGAATTTGCCCTCGTCTGCTTCACCTGACGTTACTATATAAGCGCCAGGATTCTTTCTTCTGCTTCAGAATCTCCACGACTATGGTGCTGTTCGCACCTACTCCTAGGTTGAGGGACTGATTACCTCATCTTCTGTACATAGTTCTACTGTCTTCAAGTTATGTCCTGGAATTTGTATTGATAAAGCCACTGGATGGCGAAACGTCTACAATAAAGATACCCAGATGTTGCACATGTGTCTTACTCTCATCTTGTCAGTATTAAATACCATTCGTACACAACTTGTCAGACACTGCAACATCATGGAATCTTAATTCTGAGGACATGTACATAACCTTCACAACTACGACAACTACTACTACAACAACTAACCCATCTCTTTGGGAAGGACCTACTTCCACTGGGGAATCCCGCCCACCAGTGAATTTGCCCTCGTCTGCTTCACCTGACGTTACTATATAAGCGCCAGGATTCTTTCTTCTGCTTCAGAATCTCCACGACTATGGTGCTGTTCGCACCTACTCCTAGGTTGAGGGACTGATTACCTCATCTTCTGTACATAGTTCTACTGTCTTCAAGTTATGTCCTGGAATTTGTATTGATAAAGCCACTGGATGGCGAAACGTCTACAATAAAGATACCCAGATGTTGCACATGTGTCTTACTCTCATCTTGTCGGTATTAAATACCATTCGTACACAACCTGGGTGTTAGTCTACTGGTGTGGGTCGCATCCTGGGGGACAAGATTAAGGACCCCAATGGAAATAAGTTAGACAGTCCTCGATGACGCACTGACTTTCTTGGGTTATCCTGGGTGGCTAACCCTCCGGGGTTAAAAATCCGAACAAAATCTTATCTTACTCATACATAATCACTGTCTTTGCAGAGGTGCCCAGATACAACACTTTAGAAGCATATATAAAGATATATAACATATCCCTCCAAACTGCCAATATCCCAAACCCCTCCTTTAAAGAGCAGGCATTGTACTTCCCATTTCAAGTGCTCAAGTCTGGCTATATAAAAATAACTGGTTTCCCTGAATCCCTTCACTAAATATTACCCTACTCACACTCCAACAGCTCCTCAGGTCCCAAAAACTATTCGTCTCCATTCACTCCTATCTAACACGCTAACGCAAGCTTGATGGAAGTCCCTTGCCCACAAAACCACCTTTACCCCACCTCCCTCCAACCTTTTCGAGGACGACCCCTACCCTGCCTTCCTTCCCCTACAGATTTATACGCTCTCCATGTCATTCTACTTTGATCCATTCTCTCTAAATGACCAAACCACCTCAACAACCCTTCTTCAGCCCTCTGACTAATACTTACATTAACTCCACACCTCGTAATTTCCACGCTCCAAATTCTCTGCATAATATTAACACCACATGTTGCCCTTAGACAGGACATCTCCACTGCCTCCAACCGCCTCCTCGCTGCAGCATTTACAACCCAAGCTTCACATCCATATAAGAGTGTTGGTACCACTATACTTTCATAGATCCCCTTCTTTGCCTCCATAGATAACGTTTTTTTGTCTCCACATACATGTACCTCAACACACCACTTGCCTTTTTTCCTTCATCAATTCTGTGGTTAACCTCATCCTTCATAAACCCATCGGCTGACACTTCAACTCCCAAATATCTCAAAACATTCACTTCTTCCATACTCCCTCTCTCCAATGTGATATCCAATTTTTCTTTTTCTAAATCGTTTGATACCCTCACCACCTTACTCTTATCTATGATCACTTTCAACTTTCTACCCTTACACACCCTCCCAAACTCGTCCACTAACCTTTGCAACTTTTCTTTAGATTCTTCCATAAGCACAGTATCATCAGCAAAAAGTAACTGTGTCAACTCCCATTTTGTATTTGATTCCAAATAATTTAATCCCACCCCTCTCCCCAACACCCTAGCATTTACTTCTTTCATAACCCCATCTATAAATACGTATATTAAACAACCATGGTGACATTACACATCCCTGTCTAAGACCTACATTTACCAGGAAGTAATCTCCCTCTCTCCTACACACCCTAACCTGAGCCTCACTATCCTCATAAAAACTCTTTACAGCATTTAGTAACAAACTACCTATTCCATACACTTGCAACATCTGCCACATTGCTCCCTTATCTACTCTATCATATGCCTTTTCTAAATCCATAAATGCCATGAAAACTTCGCTGACTTTATCTAAATACTGTTCATATATATGCTTTAATGTAAACACTTGATCTATACATCCCCTACTCACTCTAAAGCCTCCTTTCTCATCTGCAATCTTACTCTCTGTCTTACCTCTAATTCTCTCAATAATAACCCTACTGTACACTTTTCCTGGTATACTTGGTAAACTTATTCCCCTATAATTTTTACAATCTCTTATGTCCCCCTTTCCTTTATATAAAGGAACTATACATGCTCTCTGCCAATCCTTCCCGTTTCATATTTTTTTTTTTCAACAAGTCGGCCGTCTCCCACCGTGGCAGGGTGACCCAAAAAGAAAGAAAAAATCCCCAAAAAGAAAATACTTTCCTCATCATTTAACACTTTCATCTCACTCACACATAATCACTGTTTTTGCAGAGGTGCCCAGAATACAACAGTTTACAAATATATACGTATAAAAATACACAATATATCCCTCCAACCTGCCAATATCCCAAACCCCTCCTTTAGAATGCAGGCATTGTACTTCCCATTTCCAGGACTCAAGTCCGGCTATATAAAATAACCGGCTTCCCTGAATCCCTTCACTAAATATTACCCTGCTCACACTCCAACAGCTCGTCAGGTCCCAAATACCATTGTCTCCTTTCACTCCTATCTAACATGCTCACGCACGATTGCTGGAAGTCCAAACCCCTCGCCCACAACACCTTTACCCCCTCCCTCCAACCTTTCCGAGGATGACCCCTACCCTACCTTCCTTCCCCCTACAGATTTATACGCTCTCCATGTCATTCTACTTTGATCCATTCTCTCTATATGACCAAACCACCTCAACAAATCCTCTTCAGCCCTCTGGCTAATACTTTTATTAACTCCACACCTTCTCCTAATTTCCACACTCCGAATTTTCTGCATAATATTTACACCACACATTGCCCTTAGACAGGACATGTCCACTGCCTCCAACCGCCTCCTCACTGAAGCATTTACAACCCAAGCTTCACACCCATATAAGAGTGTTGGTACTACAATACTTTCATACATTCTCTTCTTCGCCTCCATAAATAACATTTTTTGCCTCCACATATACCTCAATGTGCCACTCACCTTTTCTCCTTCATCAATTCTATGATTAACCTCATCCTTCATAAATCCATCCGCTGACATGTCAACTCCCAAATATCTGAAAACATTCACTTCTTCGATACTCCTCCCCAATTTGATATCCAATTTTTCTTTATCTAAATCGTTTGATACCCTCATCACCTTACTCTTTTCTATGTTCACTTTCAACTTTCTACCTTTACACACACTCCCAAATTCGTCCACTAACCTTTGCAATTTTTCTTTAGAATCTCCCTTAAGCACAGTATCATCAGCAAAAAGTAACTGTGTCACTTCCCATTTTGTATTTAATTCCCCATAATTTAATCCCACCCCTCTCCCGAACACCCTAGCATTTACTTCTTTTACAACTCCCATGATGACATTACACATCCCTGTCTAAGACCTACTTTTACCAGGAAGTAGTCTCTCTCTCTTCTACACATCCTAACCTGAGCCTCACTATCCTCATAAAAGCTCTTTACAGCATTTAGTAACTTACCACCTATTCCATATACTTGCAACATCTGCCACATTGATCCCCTATCCACTCTTTCATATGCCTTTTCTAAATCCATAAATGCAATAAAAACTTCCCTACCTTTATCTAAATACTGTTCACATATATGCTTCAATGTAAACACTTGGTCTACACATCCCCTACCCACTCTAAAACCTCCTTGCTCATCCGCAATTCTACATTCTCTCTTACCTCTAATTCTTTCAATAATAACCCTACTGTACACTTTTCCTGGTATACTCAGTAAACTTATTCCTCTATAATTTTTACAATCTCTTTTGTCCCCCTTCCCTTTATATAAAGGGACTATACACGCTCTCTGCCAATCCCTAGGTACCTTCCCCTCTTTCATACATTTATTAAACAAAAATACCAACCACTCCAACACTATGTCCCCCCCTGCTTTTAACATTTCTGTCATGATCCCGTCAGTTCCAGCTGCTTTACCCCCTTTCAATCTACGTAATGCCTTGTGCACCTCCCCCACACTCACATCCTGTTCTTCTTCAAATCAAATCAAAGTTTATTCTCTATAAGGATTACAATGCAGGGTTTACAGATTTTGGTTATTGTGTGGTTTACATGTAATAAGATACTTATAACAGAGGAGGCCACTAGAACACCTAGCATGGCTAGGCATTTCTGGCAAACTTAGATTAATTCTTAACCCTAAATTATTACAAATTGTGGAGTAAGTTGATTAAATACTAAGTGACTAAATACTAGTTTGTGAGTTTAGCAATGTGAATGCTTTTGTTTTGGCACAATACATAGTTTCTATATCGGAGTATCACAGGCAAACTTATGACTAGTTAGGAATCATTATTTTAAGATTAAGATATGTATTGTATAGTCAAATGGTTAGTGAGTGAGTGAGTGAGTGTGAGTGTGAACCACCAGGTGGTTTTTATGTAGTTAGTTGATGGGGTGTATCAGGGAGATGAGATGTTTTCTAACGGTAGTTTTGAAGGTGATGAATGTGTCTGCAGTTCTAGAGTTTCACTTCTAAAAGATGTTATACCTCCCTGGCCAGTGCATGAAATTACCCCCTCCCTTTCTTCATCAACATTTAAAAGTTTCTCAAAATATGGTACTTATGGTTGTATTTTCATTTTCTTGGTCTCATTTGAAAGAATGGAAGATATAGAAATATAATTTTTCAATGGTTTAGACTAAAAGCAGCTTGAAATTGAGCTCAAAGAAGTGGAAATGTTCGATTTTTGCCAATGCTCAAGAGTAAATAAATCACATCACGCATCCAATACATTCACGAATGTACTGACATTACTTATACAATTATTACAATTATGCAGTAGTCTGAATAACAGTAAACCTATTTTTTGTGTGAATAAAAATTCAAAATGAAAAGCAAGCGTAATGTAAGAGGGGCCTGGAGACATGACTAATGAACAGATAAAATGTTATTTTACTGCCACTAATGTTTGCATTGTTTATGCTAGACCCTATTTTGAAATTGGCCTTTCTTGAATTTTGTGTGAAATTGGCCAAATTAGTAATTTCAGGTCACCTTATTGGGTAGTTGAAATAGGTAAATGGGGAGTTTCTTGTGCTTAATTGATAGAATGAAAGGAGTTCTAGTGAAATAGCTATGAGTTTGGTTGACTGGAACAATATCACTGGCCCAAAATAGGGCTCAAAGTGGCAAAATCGCCAATGTGTAAATATCACCAAGAACACTAACTTTGCCATAGCGTAATTCCCTAAGTTTTCCATCAAATTTCATACTTTTGGTTTCATTACTTTCACAAAATGCACAGAAAGAGCTCAAGAGATGTTCACAGTAAGTGCATTAGTCGTTATACTGACTGAGACCAACTCTGTGAACTCTGGTGATCACGTGATTCGAGCATTGTCGTTCGACAACCAGGATGACATACAAAAACCAAGACTGAATTTCTTGTTCGAAAACTAATTTGTTCGACACCTAGTCTGCTTGGCAACCAAGGTTCAGCTGTACTTTGTTAGTCACTAGTCACTCACAATTGGACATCCAATACCTGTACAAGTGCCTGTTTAATACAAGTCCACCCAAAATACTGACATTATATATACAGTGGAACCTCAGTTGTTGAATTTAATTTGTTCCAGAAGTCGATTTGACAACCAAAACAATTTTTCCCATTAAGAACAATGTAAATAGAATTAATCCATTCCAGACCCCAAATGACACTACAGTATAATAATTTATTAAAAATGTACTAACTACTACATAAAACTATAAAAATGAATACTAAAAGAAACTTTAACTGAAATACTGTACAGTAAATGAAAATTTAACTGCCTCTTCCCAGTCAGAAGAAAGCTAATGGTATACTGGAGGAAAGGAGGGGGTATGTTACGGCTTGGAAGGAGAGTCTCCTAATAATATGTCAGGCAACTCTCCTTCTGGTGTTTTCTCTTCTTTGTCTTTTTTTCACCACTAATACCTTGTTCTGGATCACTGAATCTCTCACTAAAAACCTGTCCAGTGAGGTTTGTTTCAGGTTCTATTTTAATACTCGTCTAAATTGAGGCATTACACTGTCATTTTACATGTTAGAGAGACAGATGGCCACTATTTTGTCTGGATGGTATTTTTCAGCAAACTCCTGCACTTCATGCCATGTATCACACATTTCCTTGATAAGTGCAATGGGCACATCATCCCTTCCCTCCTCTTCCTCTGATGACAGTTCCTCCAATGCAAGACTCAAGAAATCGTAATGACACGATTGCAAACAAACCATACCCCCGGCCGGGATTGAACCCGCGGTCATAGTCTCAAAACTCCAGCCCGTCGCGTTAGCCACTAGACCAGCTAGCCACAATAAGATTCATCCAACTAGGTATATTTCTACACCATAGGAAGGTTAGCACAGGCACCACTGTGACCACAAATGCAAGTTTTTACAGACGAATCTCCAGCTAGCGTGGCCGTGACGAACTCTAGCTCAAGTCCCTTCACTGCCGTCAACGTGACGATTTCTTGAGTCATGTTGATGGCAGTGAAGGGACTTGAGCTAGAGTTCGTCACGGCCACGCTAGCTGGAGATTCGTCTGTAAAAACTTGCATTTGTGGTCACAGTGGTGCCTGTGCTAACCTTCCTATGGTGTAGAAATATACCTAGTTGGATGAATCTTATTGTGGCTAGCTGGTCTAGTGGCTAACGCGACGGGCTGGAGTTTCGAGACTCTATGACCGCGGGTTCAATCCCGGCCGGGGGTACGGTTTCCTCCAATGCAATCTGTTGCTGCTCCTTTTGAATGTCTACAAGTTCTTCTGTGGTGAGATCAGTTTTATGCTCCTCCACCAACTCTTCCACATCATATTCAGTCACTTCCAGGCCCAAGGTCTTCCACAGGGACACAATATAACTTTCTTCTTGAAAACTCGTGGATTTTTGGAATGATAAACAAATCCCCACTTGGATTACTACACAATAACAGTGAGCCTGTCTTCATTGGCTTGTGTCCTGGCATTGACTTTTCCTCTTCAGTTATGTAGGTCCTCTTGGGCATTTTCTTCCAGAAGAGGCCTGTCTCATCACAATTAACCACTTGGGGGAGAAATCCCTCAGCCTTTGTGTATGCTTGGAATTCAGTAACATACTTTTCAACTGCCACTTTGTCAGCACTAGCAGCCTCCCCTTGCCTAGCCACACTATGAATGCCATGCCTTTTCTTAACATTATCAAACCAATCCCTACTAGCCTTGAAAGATTGCATTTCAGCACTTGTTCCGGGGTGTTTTTTCAGTTGGTATCATGCAACTACCTTGCTTTTTTTCTGAAACATTATCACTGTGTAATTGTTTTTCATTTATCCAAAGTAGCTCATCTTTTGCAAGGTCAGCTGCTTTAATTTTTTCCCTTTGGCTTTTTAAAACTTTTGTTTTTGTTTTCATCTCATTAGCCTTCTTTGGACCCATGATGACTTATCTCACAATAAAAAAAAATTGCACCAAAACTACAAAATAATAAAAAAAGTTCACAAGATCCATGATGACCATGTATACAACACACTTACTGGCAAGCCACTTTGCCCTGTTCATGTTGTCAAATGAGCACATACAAAAGCCAGGACATTTTTTCTTGAATTCCTCGTACGAAAAACTGATTTCTTTGACAAGTAAGGCATTTGACAACCAAGGTTCCACTGTATATTTAAGGAGCATTTTCTCCACAATACACCTTACATTATATACAAATTATCTTCACATTAATGCAGTAGCCTACATAACAGCTGCCATTAGCTAGAGTGTATTGTTGGTAATTTTCGTGCTCTGCATCTCTGTATTCTGGCAATTTCTTACATTCCTTGTACTTTCATATCAGTTTTTTAGGCCCAGCTCTATTGCTCACTCGATCGCTAGCGCATGTCAGCTCGCACACTGAGGTCCGGAGTTCAAATCTCTGGTACAGTTGGAAAACATTAAGGACATGTTTCCATAAGACACCTGCTGTCCCTGTTCACCTCTCAGTATAAAATGGGTACCTGGGTGTTAGTCGACTGGTGTGGGTTGCATCCTGGGACAAAACTGATCTAATTTGCCCAAAATACAGCATAACAAGCAGCTTTCTATATAGTAGTATGTCATTGATCTCAGTTAGGCCTGTATACCTTGTGCATGTACTTGTAGAAATAAAGATACAGCCTCTCCTCACTTAACGACGGAGTTCCATTCCTAAGACCACATCGTTAAACGAATTCTTCGCTAAGTGAGGAGCATACTATAATGGTAGTGAGTTTGTGTCAACTATCTTCGATATTGTTTTAATGTCACCTTTGCACCATTTATAACATTTCTGATATATTTCTAAATGTTTATACAGTAGTGTACTATACACTGAAATAAACAGAATATAGGAAATCAGCTCTAATATACATTATTTAGGTAGGAATACTGGTCAGAGAGCCCTTCGTAAGTCCAAGGTGTCGGTAAACAAGTACATACAGTGGTCCCTCGATAATCGTAGGGCTAGAGAGTCGTAGATTTCGAAAATCATAGCAATATTTTCGTATAAACATGGGCTCACTAATCGTAGATTGACTCGCGAATAATAGTTCGTCCGGGATGCATACCCACGCATGGCTCCAAAGAAAGCTCCTAGTGCCAAGCCTTTGGCAAAGAAGGTGAGAAATACGATTGAATTTAAGAAAAACATCATTGAACAATATGAAAGTGGCTTAAGTGTGGCCAAACTGGCCAGGATGCACAGTGGAACCCCAAAAATCGAAATTAATCCGTTCCAGGAGCTAGTTCTAAATTCGTAAAGTCTGAAATTCGAAGCAATATTTCCCATAAAAAATAATGGAAATACAATTAATCCGTTCCAGAAACCCAAAAATATTCACACAAAAAATACATTTTATAGAGATTAATTACAGTTTTACATACAACAAATACAATAGTTTTTAATTATGTATAGTAATACATATAAAATAACATTTTTACTTACCTTTATTGAAGATTGGTGATGGCATTTGGAAGATAGGGAGGAGGAGAGAGGGTGTTGGGGTTAGTGTTTGGAAGGAGAACCTCCCTCCATGAGGACTTCAGGTAAAGCCCTCTCTGGGGTTACTTCCCTTCTCTGTCTTTTAATGTCACTAGGACCAGCTTGAGAGTTACTGGACCCCTGTTTCACAAAATAACTGTCCACAGTCCTCTGTTTCTGGTGCCTCTTTAACATTTCCCTAAAATGGGACATGGTTCTGTCACTGAACTTGTTGCAAAGATGGCTTGTTTCAGCTTGCTCAGGGTGGTACTTCTGCACAAACATTTGGACATCATTCCACTTGGCACAAATCTCCTTAATCTTTGAAGGAGGCACCTCATCCACTCCCTATATTAACACCTTTCGCAACATCAGCTTCCTTGATTTGTTCTTTCTTTGACAGGATAGAACCGATGGTCGACTTGTTTTTCCCATACATCCTGGCAAGCTCAACAAGTCTCACACCACTTTTATACTTCTGTATTATTTCCTTCTTCACATATATGGTGTTTCTCACTTTCTTTACCACAGGGGTACCACTAGCAAGTTTCTTTGGACCCATGGCAGCTTATTTCACAGTCCCACAAGCACTAAACACAACGAAATAATCATAAAATGCGTGAATGAGAGCACAGGTTAGTGTTCAATCAAACATAAACAAAGCTAGACTGCTCACGGCGCCTGTGCAGGGACACGGACAGAGCGACAGACAGGTCCCATACCCGGCGGTCCGAAAATAGGGGCGCGTTCGATAATAGGGACACAGTTTGTCCGAAAAAATGGTCCTATTTTCGAAGCGTTCAATATGTGATACGTTCGATTTTTGAGGTTCCACTGTATAACAAACCCTTGGCTACGATGGAACATCGTGGCCAAGAAAAAAGAAATCAAGGATGCTGTTGTCGCAAAGGAGTTAAATATGCTGACGAAAATGAGATCACCAGTACTCGAAGAGGTTGAGAAGTTATTATTGATGTGGATAAACGAGAAACAATTAGCAGGAGATAGTATTATGACGTCGATTATTTGTGAAAAGGCTAGGCAGTTGCACGACGATCTGGTAAAGAAATTGCCTGCAACTAGTGGTGATGTGAGTGAATTTAAGGCCAGCAAAGGTTGGTTTGAGAGATTCAAGAACTGTAGTGGCATACACAGTGTGGTAAGGCATGGTGAAGCTGCCAGTTCGGACCACATAGCGGCTGAAAAATATGTGCATGAACTCAAGGAGTACATAGAGGCTGAAGGACTGAAACCTGAACAAATGTTCAATTGTGATGAAACAGGCCTCTTTTGGAAGAAAATGCCAAAGAGGACCTACATTACACAGGAGGAAAAGGCACTGCCAGGACACAAACCTATGAAAGATAGGCTGACGCTCATGTTCTGTGCTAATGCTAGTGGGGATTGCAAAGTGAAGCCGTTACTAGTGTACCATTCTGAAAATCCCAGAGTGTTCAGGAAAAAAATGTTATGAAAAGTAAATTGTGTGTGTTTTGGAAATCTAATAGTAAGGCATGGGTCACGAGGGAAATTTTCGTCGAGTGGTTCAATGAAGTGTTTGGCCCTAGTGTGAAAAATTACCTCCTGGAAAAGAAATTGGATCTCAAGTGCCTCCTAGTAATGGACAATGCACCTGCTCATCCTCCAAACTTGGATGACCTAATTTTCGAGGAGTTTGGGTTCATCACAGTAAAGTCCTTGCCCCCGAATACCACTCCTCTCCTCCAGCCCATGGACCAGCAGGTCATTGCAAACTTTAACCCTTTCAGGGTCCAAGGCCAAAATCTGAAGTGGTGCTCCAGTGTCCAGCATATTTTTGTGAAGGTAATAAGACAAAAAAAAAAAAATCTGATCAGTACTTACCGAGATACAGTGCCAAGAAGTTTGTCAAAAATGATGTGGTGGCGGCAACATCGACAAATTCCACATACGCGCATTACATTATTTTGTGGTTTTAGTTGTTTTTTCTTTTCTTTTCCAATTTTTTTCTATTCCCACTAACATTTGGGGCCTGAGAGACCAATACTGTATATAATGTATATATATAAACTCACTGTATTGAACACAATAACCGCACTAAAGTTATTATCATATTATTGTTTACCACTGTTGTTTATTACAATAAACATGCACAAATATTGTATAATACTAATGTTCTATCATATATTTACATATTTACAATCACTGGACATGGTTTTAAAACTGCTGGAGCTTGTGAAACTCCTTGAAACAAGGCACCATGCACAGAGGCACCTTACATTCCTCACACATAAACCGAGTGTCTTTGCGTCTTTGTTGCCGTCGTTTTGTTTGTGCACAGACAATGCATCTCTTCTGAGCAAATTTCTTCTTAGTTGAAGGAAGCTGTATTATGAAATGATCACCTCTCCTCAAACACTTGGGTATATCCTGAGGAATTCGAGGACCATGTTGTATAGCAGGTGTTGTTACCTGGTACTTCATTATGAGTTGTCTGACAACAGACA
Source organism: Cherax quadricarinatus (assembly GCF_026875155.1). NCBI lineage: Eukaryota > Metazoa > Arthropoda > Malacostraca > Decapoda > Parastacidae > Cherax > Cherax quadricarinatus. The sequence continues at coordinate 23,442,492 of NC_069485.1, forward strand.
AACAAAATTCACCATATGGTGGTCTGTTGCCAGTCTTTATTTGGTACATATTATATGCATTGAGCATTGAAATGTCCATGAGATGGAAGAAAAGTTTCATGTACCACTTGTAACTCTTACGAACACAGTCAACAAAACCAATCTGCATGTCACACTTGTCAACCAAGCGCATGTTTTGTGTATAATCAATCACTGACACTGGTTTTCAAATACGTTCATTAGTCACTCGATCAACTTTGCCACTGTCTTGCATTTCATTACGGTGAATGGTTGTCAACAATGTGACATCTCGTTTGTCATGCCACCGTAATGCCATGATGTCATTGGCAGTAAACACCTGCACGTCATCACCACGAGCACCTGCGTTGAGCCTGGGCATATGTTTACGATTAGAACGCACTGTGCCACACACATCTGTCTTGTTCACTCGCATGAAATCACTGAGTAATGGGCTTGTGTACCAGTTATTGGTATATAATGTATGCCCCTTACCAAGATAAGGTGCCATCATGTTTCTCACTACGTCACCTGAGATACCCAATAACATCTTGGTATCTTTCAATGTTTTACTACCCGGTGTATACAAACAATATCCAACACCAGGCCACTGTCACAATCACAGAGTACACAACAGTTTTATACCAAAGCGTTTCCTCTTGCTCGGTATATACTGCTTGAATGACAGTCTACCTTTGAACAAAATCAAAGACTCGTCAATTACAAGATTCTTGAATGGATAAAAGTATATGCTGAACTTTTGTTTGAGATACATGAAAACATTTCTAATCTTGTATAACCTGTCACTTCTGTCAGGCCTGGTTTTGTCAGAGAAGTGCAACATACGTAAGAGTAAGATAAACCTGTTCACTGGTATGATTTCACTGAAGACCGGGATAGAAATTAGCCGATCTGTGGACCAGTATGCTTTTATATTATGCTTATAGACGTGAGGCATAAGCATTATTGTTCCAAAAAGCAAATACATTTCTGCAACAGTCGTCTCTTTCCACCTGTGTAGTCTTGACTGTGGTGATAAGATCGTATTTGCCATGGTGTACTCAAAATACTTATTACTTTCCCTGACAATAATTTCCATCAATGAATGGTCAAAGAATAATTCAAAGAATTTCAGTTCATTGGCCGTGGTTCCAAGGGGACAAGTAGGTAGAATTCCACTTTGATGATTCTCAAAGTGGTGAGGCTTGGGAACAAAATTGGGATTTTGCTGCCAATCCCACATACGGTTTGCTGGTGGATACTGGACATCATAGGCTGGTTGTGCGGGTGGTTGTGGTGGGCTGGTGGCTGGCGCTCCGCTTTGTCCTTGAAATGACGAGTCAGCAGCGTGGGTCCCAGCGTGGCCTCGTGAGTCACGCATGGCGGTGCCACTACCATCACCACTAACACCATCCACTGATGCCTGTGGTCTATCCATGCCAAGTGTAGCCACATCATCCTCACTATCATTACCTAAAACTGGTGTTGGGCCACGGGATGTACTCCGGGATGTGCTCCGGGATGTACTCCGGGATGTACTCCGTCCCCTGGGCACAGCATAGGGTACACTACCCGAGCGCATGCGGCGGCGAACATACCGACGCTTCACTGGTGAATGATTCCTCACTATCACTACTCGATTGATCGTCGAGCGCAATAAAATCACAGTCCACGTCACTATCATTATCATTACTGAAGTCAGAGGCCTGGCCACGCGAAAATATTAGTTTTCTCTTGCGATGAGGAACAACCGACCGTGAGGATTGTCAGGGTTTTCTGCACTATTATCGATATCCTGGTCATTCTTTTCGGTCACTAACTGATCAAAGCCGTAGAATTCGTCTTCATTTCCACTTCCATCAGTGTCAGAACTATCAGATAGGAAGAGGAGAGTCCCAATTTTCCGGGGAGTGAGAGCTGACTTGCGACGAGGCATGGTGAACAAGGGTAGTTTATGGCGCACACCCACCACGCAGACCCGTTCTCTCACATGTAGGCCTATGAGCATTTTCGCGCTAAATTTGACGGCGCTAGAATTTTGGCATTGATCTACGGTTTGGACACTCAACGTAAAGCCGTTGATCAATGGGACGGACCCTGAAAGGGTTAATAAAAACTACACCAAAGCAATGTTTCAAAAGTGTTTGAATGTGACCTCAGACACTCACTTGACCCTAAGAGATTTTTGGAGAGAACACTTCAGCATCCTCCATTGCATAACCCTTATAGGTACAGCTTGGGAGGGAGTGACTACCAGGACTGTGAACTCTGCTTGGAGAAAATTGTGGCCAGATTGTGTCAACAAGAGGGATTTTGAAGGGTTTGGGGCTAACCCTGATGAGCCTATGTCTGTTGTTAAAATTATTGTGGCACTGGGGAGTTCCATGGGGTTGGATGTGAGTTTGGAGGATGTGGAAGAGTTGGTGGAAGATCACAATGAAGAGCTCACCACTGGGGAGCTGCAAGAGCTTCAGCAGGAAGAGCAACAGATCGCAGTTCAGAATCTTGCTGCAGAGGAAGAGGAAGAGAGATGGAAGAAAATGCCTTCTTCAGAAATTAAGGAGATTTTTGAAATGTGGGGTAAGATGGAAAGATTTATGGAGAAACATCACCCTGACAAGGCTGTTGCAAGCCATGTTGGCAACATGTACAGTGACAAAGTCTTGGCCCATTTTAGGGAAGTGTTAAAGAGACACCAGAAACAGAGCTCTCTGGACAGTTATTTTGCGAGACAGGACTCCAGTCACTCTCAAGCTGGTCCTAGTGGCATTAAGAAACAGAGAAGAGAAGTAATCCCAGAAAAGCAATTGGTACCTGAGGTGTTCATGGAAGGGGATTCCCCTTCCAAACTGTAAATAATCCAATCTCTCTCCTCCTCCAGTCTCCCATACACTAAGAAGAATTGCCAATAAAGGTAAGTGTTATGCTGTTAATGTTTCATTCATCATGTCCCATTGTATTGTTTATTACTACATCTGTGTGTGATGAATGGTTTAGAAAACTGACAAGTTGAAGAATTGAGACACTTATGCAACACATAGGAATCTTTATTGAAAAAAACGTTTCACCACACAGTGGCTTCATCAGTCCAATATAAAGTAGAAATGGGTAAGGAGAGGAGAAGTTTGAGATAATCAGTCCCTCAACCTGGAATCGATGTGTTCAGTCCATCATTCTTGTAGGAAGTGCAGCATAGGGCCAGAGAGGTGGCTTATATACTGCAGTCAGACGAGTCGAAGCAGGAGGAGGCGTGATCACAGTGGGACATGCCACTAGTGTAAGTAGGTAGTCGTCCAAAGGTTGGGCAAGCGTTGAAGTCTTTGTACCAAGATTCCATGATGTTGCAGTGTCTGACATACGTGATGAATGGTTTAGAAAACAGACAAGTGTCTCAATTCTTCAACTTGTCAGTTTTCTAAACCATTCATCACATCTGTCATACACTGCAACATCATGGAATCTTGGTACAAAGACTTCAACGCTTGCCCAACCTTTGGACGACGACCTACTTACACTAGTGGCAGGTCCCACTGTGATCACGCCTCCTCCTGCTTCAACTCGTCTCACTGCAGTATATAAGCCACCTCTCTGGCCCTATGCTGCACTTCCTACAAGAGTGATGGACTGAACACATCGTTCCAGGTTGAGGGACTGATTACCTCAAACTTCTCTCCTTACCCATTTCTACTTTGTATTGGACCGATGAAGCCACTGTGTGGCGAAACATAAGAACATAAGAAAGGAGGAACACTGCAGCAGGCCTGTTGGCCCATACTAGGCAGGTCCTTTACAATTCATCCCACTAACAAACATTTGACCTACCCAATTTTCAATGCTACCCAAGAAATAAGCTCTGATGTGCAAGTCCCACTCAAATCCAACCCATCCCCCTCATGTATTTATCCAACCTAAATTTGAAACTACCCAAAGTCCTAGCCTCAATAACCCAACTAGGTAGACTGTTCCACTCATCTACTACCCTATTTCCAAACCAATAATTTTTCCCATGTCCTTTCTAAATCTAAACTTATCTAATTTAAATCCATTACTGCGGGTTCTCTCTTGGAGAGATATTCTCAAGACCTTGTTAATATCCCCTTTATTAATACCTATCTTCCACTTATACACTTCGATCAGGTCTCCCCTCATTCTTCGTCTAACAAGTGAATGTAACTTAAGAGTCTTCAATCTTTCTTCATAAGGAAGATTTCTAATGCTATGTATTAATTTAGTCATCCTACGCTGAATGTTTTCTAACGAATTTATGTCCATTCTGTAATTGGAGACCAGAATTGAACTGCATAATCTAGGTGAGGCCTTACTAATGATGTATAAAGCTGCAGTATGACCTCTGGACTTCTGTTGCTTACACTTCTTGAATAAAGATTCCCATGTGTTGCTAAGTGTTCCAATTTTTAGACAGACTGAAATTAGATTTTCTAATTGTGTAATCTTAGTCTGTAAAGACTGGAAACTGAGTTTTTCAAACAAGCCAATTTTAATGGTATACTGAAAATTCTAGCACCACACTTAGAGTGTTTAAAAACACTTTACTCTATAACAGCTGAGTTTTTGTTATGCTTAAGTCAGGCAATAATCGGAGTCAGGACATTACTGACCCACTAAGATTAACCTCAGGGTTAATGAACATGAGGGTACAGAGTACATGTGGGCGGATGTTTCGGCTCGTGTTTCGCATGTGTCAGCCTGCCACGATGATTAATCGTAAATAACGATGTTATACACTTCATTCACTTCATTACACTGATATTATGGCACTGTATAAACTGTAATCACAGTGAATATTACTTAACATATATAATTTCATGTTAATATATATTTGAAAGCTATACACTTATATATAAGTTCCTTTAATATAACAGGTAGATCTATAAAGAAACAAACTTTAACACAATCTTGTCTGCGTTATTCTTGTCTAAATAATAATTATAAACACTGTGTATATATACACTCAGACAAACAACATCATTTGGGTTAGTTGTTGTATTAATCAGCGAATTTCGCCAGATTGGAGCAGTTGGTTGTTTTAATAGCATTTTCTCTCGTGATTGGAGCAGTGTTTGCAGGGTGTGGGTGAGTCACCAGCTCCCGTTTTCTTAGGGGTGTCCGATGGGTGAGCGGTCCTCGTTTTCTTTTTGGGTGAAGCTTGGGTGAGCGCCCGTCCGTTTTCTTTTGGCCTGGCTCATTCTCTGTGATTGAGGTCTGGGAGGGGGACTCATTGATACTGATTTTGATATTGTAAAACACTAGTTTTACAGCTTTTTGCGAAGACATGGGTCATAGGTTATTTGTACATGTAGTACAACAATATTTGGACCACAGGTGGTCTTTATACCAGGTTCGTGCACGACAAACTCTGAGAGTATTGTGTTTTGTTTGGCCTTACCTGTATGTGTGATAGCATATGCATATTGAGGAAACACCTTAGCTGTTAATGAGCTGCAAATCGTCTACACAGACCGTTCCCTGCAGACGAGGTCAAGATGCTGTCGAAACCGCTTACACATCAGTGGGCTGTCAAGAGATACAATTTGTAAGTATATTACCACTGTAGGGCTGGTGTTATGTTCACAGCAGATTTCATTCGATTGATCGGCGACGTAATACTTACTTGTTTGGGACTCAAAAGCTCCACACCTTACTGCGGATTATAGGTTGATTACAAACTCTTGTGACTCAAGATTGCGCATCCACCGATCTTCAAGAATTTCGTTAACATACCTTGCTCTTTGTTAACGTGAGCTATGTGTTCTCAAACACCTTCGACTGATATCGGTGACTTGATAGATAGCTTGAAGTGTCTTGGATGGTCCACTGTCTTCCATTGTCGCTAGGAAACGCACATGGTACACTATGTTCAACAGATTTGTGTTTTTATTGTTCACATATGTATCACAAGAGAAGCTGATCACACTTCTTCTATGTGTTTTATTGTGTTGTGTGGTGACACTTTATTCACACTAACGCAGAACAGATCAGTGGCCTCTTTGCTGGTTATCCTGGCGTCAGTGTATCGTAGTAAGTGTCAAAGTTAGTCTGGCGTAGCACCACCGCTCCATGCCGTCACTGCCCATTGGAATACAACAAAAAAAATGCGTGACCTATTACCTTGCATCCTTGTAACCTCCTGCGATGAAGCAAAGCATGAATGTTTGTTTCTTGTTGTCTTAAGCAGAGACAACAATGTTACACTATTTTTTATATGGTAATATAAGTGGTGGCAGCAGGATTTTCCTTTATTGTCATGGCTAAGTAAGAGATGTACTGTCTCTTTTAAAAAATAACTTTGCACACACCGCTGCAAGGAGCTGAGGTCATTTGACAACGCATCGACTGACATCTGTGATCCTTTTATACTCCACTGCTAGCAGGTAAACAAGATACTCGCCCCCTAACGTATGTGAGGCGCAACTCTGGGCTGCAGATGGGCGTGGGTCCCCTCAGGGCTGAGATGGGTGATAGGGGGCTTGTTTCACCCCTCCTGGTGAAAATTTCTCCTCTGGTGTTTGCTGGCGCCCGTTATGCTGCTGCTGTTATCTGATTGATGTCGATCAGAGAGATTTGATCGGTGTTATACTCACCCCCAGTTCTTTTCCTTGAGTGAGGTTTGCAGTCTATTGGGCCATCTAAAGTCTATATGGTGTCTGCGGTCGCTCTTTGCATGGGTGTGTGTGTGTGTGTGTGTGTGTGTGATGTGTGTGAATGTTGGATGTGTGTGTGTGTGTGTGTATGAGTGTGTGTATGAGTGTGTTGTGTGTGTGTATGGAGTGCTGTGTGTGTGTGTGGAGTTGTATGAGGTGTTGGTGTGCATGTGTGTGTATGTAGTTTGTGTAATGTATGTGTGTGTGTGTGTGTGTGTGTGTGTGTGTGTGTGTGTGGTGTGTGTGTGTTGTCGTGTGTGTGATGTGTGGGTGATTATGTGTGTGTTGTGTATGAATTTGTATGTGTGTGTGTGTTATGTGTGTGTGTGGAGATGAGAGAGAGTACTCAGCAATGTCAACATTTGCACACAATACTCACTACAGTTGTGACCGGGTGTGAAGTGAGGAATTGCTCATTACTCTAAAATTTGTTCGATATTGGAGGCCGCATGGGTATACACGTAAGTAATCCATTCTCTTACAGTATTCAATTACCTTTGTAACTTGTGTATGTGAGTTCATTACCTTTGTAACTTGTGAGTTCGCTTTCCTGTGTACCTTGGTTCAGCCATCAAAAAACTTTGGAGCCGGGTACCTGTGACCCATTGTTGTACCTCTGTAATCTGTAAATACTTTGGGCTACTTGTCATGATTGTGACTAGACCTACTGGAGTTTCATTAACTTTGTAAATTGTGAGTTTATTACCTTTTGTATAAATGTTGAATTCATTTACCTCTGTAACTGGCTCAGCTGGTGGGGTGGGGAGATCAAAACTTTTGAGGCCCAGTAAATGGACCATTATTGTTCATCTGTAATCTTTTGACTACCGCCCACTGGCTGGGTATGGTGGTGCATTAATAAACTCACTTGGAACTAAAAAAATAACTACATGTCAGATCCTTGAACAAAACATTATGATACCTCACGGCATTACTCAGTTCCCTGTAATTCCCAGATATATCAATCATCACACTCACAGAAAACCTGGCTTAAGCCAGGATATTACAGATGTCTATACCATTCCTGGCTACATGCATACCATACACAACTGTAGAACAGACAGCAAGAGGGAGAGGACAGCTATTTTAACTATTCAAAATCAACTCGAATGTATTCAATAAATCTTGCACAAGGGTATGAAAATGGAGAATATATCATAGCAAATTTAAATCAATAGACCTGGCCAAGAAACCCTCTCAGTTATAAACATTACAGAGTACACAGTCAAATTTATCACTTTAGTGAAAAGACTAGGAAACATGATTACTGATTCACACATCGATTAAACGGACCACCTACTACTAACAGGTGATTTCAACATAAACACATACTACACAACCAGACCTGAAAGTAACGAATGTCACAAACACAATGAGTAACTGCCTGTTGCTACCTCAGCAATAATCATACCTACAAGAATCTTGAGACAAGTGTCTCCTTAATAGACACATCTGACAAAAAATGACACTATATCCCTTTAAAATCAGGCATAATCACGGACAACATACAGACACTACCCAACTTTTCACATCACAAATATGGGTCAAACTACAACAAAGTCATTACTAAAGTAACCTTCAGATTGCTTATTGCATAATGAAGTACTGCAGTTAACACAACTTTTTAGCAGGCCTATGAATAAATCGATGGCAAAATGAGCTCTGAAAACATATACAGATATGAATGAATGTATAAATTGGTTTTCTCAAAGAAAGCCAATGGCCTCTTAAAACAGTCATTGCCCCAGAAAAACTAAATCTGTCACAGCAAAAGTGACTGGGGATAATCCCTGGCTAACAGCAAGCATCCGTCAAATCCGCATCTAACATAAAGCCACAAAATATGAAAAACAGTATAGAATGGGTCAAATAAATAGAGAAAGTCGGAAATTACTCGTCAGCACTTACCAGCTCTTGGTAAGAAGGTTCTCAAAAAAATATGTTTATGAAAATAGGATTACATAACACAAGGTGATATGAAAAAACTGGAAAGCTCTATTCTGAAATTCTTGCGAACTATAAAAAGGATTATCCAAATAACAAATGCAATGAAACTAACAAAATCAGATGAACCTCTACTCACTCCAAGACCGAAACAGCATAACAGACATAATGTTTTCTTTGTCTACTCCATAGGAAAAAAATCTAGCAATACATAATACCAAGCACAAACGCCATCCATCAGACTACCTATTGGAAACTACCAAATACACGATTCCTAGAAAAAAAAAAAAAAAAAACTCCAACCAACCCAATGATGTTGTTGATCATCTAACACCCTTAAAAACAAGGCAGGAGACATAAAACTAACTTGCTGCTTTTAGGTACAAAAAATGTTCTCAAGTATTGTCACCAATTATTGCAACGCTCTTTACAAGTCATGTATCAGGCGACCTTCCCAACTATCATCTAATATTGAGATAGACCAGTGGGTAGGATGAGGGCAAGGACAAGAACCTGTATGTGTATAGGGAAGATTGATGGAGGAGAGCAATACGGGTTCTTTTGGTGTAGTTAATTGATGTGCACGTTATCGGAGGTAACTAGAAAGTACCAGACCGCGGCATCAGGCGCGCTGTTGGGTGATATATATATGAAAGACTGGACGGCTTTATGGTACTATAAGGCATGTCGTTAAGGGTATAATGAGAGGTTTAGCCTAAGATGGTGTGCTCCCGCATGTCATCACTATACTTATTTTTAAATAACACCCTTATTATAGGGTGGGGGGAGTTTTCTGTGTTTTATATATTTTGTTGAACCTTAAGTTGTTGTGGTCCACGACGATGTGAATAGTATACCATGGAGAACTTTTGTATGTTTGCAGTTGGATGTGGGGTGTTAAAGCATGTCTTGGGTTGACTATGTTACAATGTGAGTTGGAACCATACTTTTACTTGTAGGACATTGGGGATTTTGAAGAGAGTAGGTGGGTAACAGGTTTTTGTCCTGACGGCTTTTCATCGATTTGCAAAGAGGTTGCGCATACAGTTGAATCTAATTTTTAATCGTAATGGAATGTATAATTGTGGCTCCATCTTGATGTGGTATTCAAACAGAGGCCTCTGCGAACAGGATTTTCAAGTAAGTGCGGCAAGAATACGCAGGGATTTGTTCCTTAGACTAGTTTGACGGTAACATGAGAAAACTCCAATTTTTGGTGGTTGGTTGGGTTATTGCACCATATTACCTATGATGTGCAAGACTCTCATCCTCCCAATACCCAAAACCATCACTGAGGTGTGTGTAGGATAAATGTTGTATATATTTTCGTCTACCAGTTATTGGTCAAGCCATCCTTGTGTCTTACACTCTCTCCTTCCTTTCTATATCACATCCAATATGAAACCTCTACTGTGGCATCCCGCCCCCCCCCCCCACTCCCCACTTCCATCCCCAACCCCCCCCCACCCCCCCACCACCCCAGACATATACCTATCACAAGCCATAATACACCCTAGACCCAACAGAACCCCGGCCCCACCCCCACACACCCAACACGTGTACTTCATATCTTGATTATACTAGTATTGCATGTTAGAATTGGAACACCTCAATATCATGTATTTTTCCTCCACCCAACACTATTTTCAGCTTTGATCACCTATACAAACTCCCCTCACCCCCCTCCACAACATCCCACACTCATCCACATTATCCCCCATCGCGGCCACTTCAAACTACCCCCCCCCCCCCCCCTCCCCCTGCCTTCCAAAAGAAGGATGATGAATCTACAAAACTTTTCCTTGAACACTGATTAAAAAAACATTTCATTCAGTTGGAACAAGCCTGCAAATGATCCATATTAAACATTACGCTAATTGGTCCATCAGTCACAAGACTCAGAGGGAAATTCAAAGTATCCTCCTAGACCAGGATCCTTAAGTTCTGGTCTCTTATACAAAAATCACCAAGAAAATCTACAAGACTGTAGGCATACTATCAAAAGATAAGGTACGTACGTTACCACAACAGCTTCCTCGCACTGTACCGCATTCACTATTATACTCCTTACCTTAATATGGAATTTGTGCATGGGGGATACTCAAACATCCAATCACTAAAAACTCCTATTAACCAGCAAAAGGTCAGCAGTAAGAAGATAACAAATCCCACTCTCGGTCAGCCATGCTCACTCAATTGTTCAAAGTCTGAATCTGCTCACCTAAGAAACACTCCATACTTGTTTCATGTGCATCTACTATCATACACAGAATCAATAACACAATATGTAAACCCCCACTCAAACTTTTCCTCACAACCTAAATCAGGAGACGATGGCCACAACACAAGTACACAGATTTCTTCTTGATTACCTCGTGTCATTTCACACGCGTGTAAAAACTCTATTTATGTCTATGCACATAAAGGGCTCCAGCTCTGAAATCAATTTAAGACTTTCTCAAAGAGCCACTTAATCACCCTAGACCTAAATTGCTAAATCTTGTGACACATTTACATCACCTATGTACTCCCACATCATTAACTAAAACCTCAATCACATGAACCTTTTCTCCATTGGTTAAGGGAATATAACTGAAACATTGTTTTTCTCAAAGCATTTTAGAGTATTAAAATATGTATATATTTGTATTATACCAAATTTTGATTCATTTCTTAATTAATATTCTACTGTACAAGAAACTATGAAATACAGAGGTGACCCCCCGGTTTTACGTATATGATTTCATTTCTGCGAAGTATGTTCTGGTGCCAGTACTGGACGAATTTGTTGCCCATAAGGAATATTGTGAAATTGATTAGTCCATTTCAGACCCCCATAAACATAAAGTACAAACGCAACTTTACATAAATACATTACGTGATTGGTCGCCATTGGGAGGGTGTAGTTTAAAGCGGGGGTTCACTGTAATTACTTTCCTACTGTACAAACTTATGATATACTATTTTTCAGTATTATGTTAGAATGTAAGCCAATAATGTTAAGTGGCCATTTATGGACAAGGCATAATAGAGCTCTTTTTGCATTGCATTCCCCACTATTGTATATACACTCCAATCTCAATGTAAAGTTTGCAAAAGACATTAAATAAAAATAAATCAAATATTGATACATGTCATGTTGATAATTCTTTGTTGGGAAATGTGTATTTCATGAAAAAAATTTTTTTTAATACTTTTGGCTGTCTGGAACAGATTAAATTGGATTTCCATTATTTTTATGGGGAAAATTAATTTGGCTAACGATATTATTCATGCTAATGATGGCTCTTGAGAATGGGATTAATATCATTAGCCGTGGGTCGACTGTATTTTTACAAGCAAACGCCGTTTTCTAATATCTTATATTATAAAATTAATGAAATTACTACTTGCACTCAGACAAATTGAATTTAAAAATATTCCATTATACATATCAGAACATTTGGTTTGAAGCCAACGCAGAAGAGACATTTTCTATGGTTTTACCTGAAAACCAGAGTTGTCATGTATTTTGAAAATTTTGTAACTTGAACTATTTTGTAAATATCACAGAATGCTTTTCATAAGGTTAAACACCTCTAGAATACTTCACATTGATGGAGACTGTTAAACAAGTGAAAAATCATAGAATTTTTCCCATTTATCCATGCTGAATGCTTGGATATTTCTGTTACTGGTACCACAAACATAACATATAATGAAGAGATTAATAGGAAAAAAATACTTTAAATACAAGTGAAATAATTTATTTTTTAGTTAGGTGACAAGTGTGAAAGATAACCAGTTTTACAGATGTCGCATTGTATAACAGTTTAAGTCATTTTTTGGCATCATCTGGTATTATTAACTTGACAGATTGGTAAATGTGATAGGCTAATTAGTAATACAATAGGTGAATAATGATTTATCGGTCAAAAGTAAGTATTTTTTGTATCTTACATTAAAAATACTGCATGAGCACTTTCGACTAATTTTCTTTTTAGCTCTAAATTTTATTAAAAAACTATGTGCATGGACCAATTCAAACCAAAACAGTCATAATCGCTTGAGTTTACTATAGGAGGGTTATTTTTTTATACAAAAAAATATTTGTCTTTACTCTGTGTATGTGTATGTGTGGTGTACATCGCCTATTTGTGGTTGCAGAGGTTTGAGTCAGTAGCTACCTGGCCCTGCCTCTTCAATGATTGATACTAGGTCCTCTCTGTCCCTGCTGCAGAGCTTTATCCATTACCTCGTCTTAAAAAATATGTATGGTTCCAGCCTCCACTATGTCACTTTCTAGGCACGTTTCACTTGTCCCTGACAATCTCTATGACTGAAGAAATACTTCCTAAACCTTTAGTTCATCTGAGTCTTCAACCTTCCAATTGTATGACCTTTGTTTCTGTGTCCCATCTCTGGAACAATCTGTCTCTTTGTCCACGTTTTTTGTCTATTCTGTGCAGTATTTTATGTCGTTATCATGTCTCCCCGACCCTCCTGTCCTCTCAGTGTCGTCAGGACGATTTCCCTTAACTTTCTTTCTAGGACAATCCCCTTAGCTCTGGGACTAGGCTTGTTGCAAACCTTTGCCACACTATCCTCTAATTCTGACATGCTTGACAGAAGTGTGGATTCCAAACTGGTGCTGATACTCCAGTATGGGCCTGACATAAAATCGGTGTACAGTGTCTTGTGGTTATCGGAACACTGTCCTTAGGTTTGCCAGAAGCCCCTACTCCTGCAGCAGTTATTGATTGATGTGCGCCTCCGGAGATTGTGCTCGGAGATTATCAATTCTGTAATAATCCCTTTTTCTTTCAATTTTAAAGGCTTTAGATTTCAATATAAATCTTATATCATTTTTCTCAGAAAAATCTAGTTTGTAAAAATTACTCTCGTCCTATGATTACAGGCATAGATCCTGATGTAAACTTTTACTAAATGAATTACACGAATCAACCCAGTAACTGTAATTATCTACACAGCAGGACCAGAAGCAAAGACATTACTCAGTGCATAATAATAACATAAATCCATCTTTAATACAAAATAAGCATTACCACATATGTACTCACTATTTGCTGGTTGTTGGGTCGAAGTCACAGTCTGTTTTAACTGGCCACCACCTCTGGCTGATTGCTACTAGGTCCTCTCTCTCCCGTGCCCCATGAGCTCTATCATACCTCGCCTTGTAAAAAGTCTATGTATGGTTCCTGCACTAACCACATCACTTTCTAGGCTATTTCCATGGCCTTACTACTCTATGACTGAAGAAATACATCCTCTACTTCCCTTTGATTCTATCTGAGTCTTAACTTACGCAATTGTGACCTCTGTGTCTGTGTCCGCCATCTCTGGAACACTCCCGTCTTGTCCACCTCGTCTATTTAAGCGCAAGTATTTTTAGGGTCTGTTATCATGTCTCCCTTGAACCTTCCTGGCCTCCAGTGTCGTCAGGCCGATTTCCCTCAACCTTTACTTCATAGGACTCAATCCCGTAGCTCTGGGACTAGTCTTGTTGCAAACCTTTGCACTTCTCTAATTTCTTTGACGTGTTGACTAGGTGTGGATTCCAAATGGTGCTGCATACTCCAGTAAGCGCTACTGAGACGTGATGGTCTGTACAGAGTCTTAATCGAAATCCTTACTGAGGTATCCGGAACGCTATCCGTAGGTGTTGTGATTTTTTGGCCTTACCTAGATATGTGTATATATATACTTATAGAGAAACACTTAGCTGATAAATGACAGGCAAATGTCTACACAGCGTCCCTGCATGCTGAGGTCTAGATGCTGTCGAAACCATCACAACAGTGGGCGGTCAAGGTTACAATTTGTAAGTATATTACCCCTAGGGGTGGGTGTTATGTCAGCATATACATTCGATGTATGGCTGTTCGACATACTTACTTGTTTGGACTCTAAGAAGTCCACACCTTACTGCCGATTATAGGTTGATTACAAACTCCTTGTGACTCAAGAATTGCGCAATCTCCCGATCTACAAGAAATTTTGTAACATTCACCTTGCTCTTTGTATAACGTGAGGAGCTATGGTGTTATTCAACACCTTCGACAGATATCGGTGACTTGATAGAAGCTGTAAGTGTCTTGGATGTCACGTTCTTGCATTTCTAGGAAAAGACACTGTTACGCCCTATGTTCAACAAGATTCTGTTTTTATTGTTCACATATGTATCACAAGAGAAGCTGAGCACACTTCTATTAAGTGAATTTTTGTGTTGGTGAGACTCTTTATTCACACTAACGCCCACAGATCAGTGTCCTGTGCTTGGTTATCCTGGCGTTCTGTGTTCTCGTATAGAGTCAAAGTGAGTCTGGCGTCGTCACACCGCTCCATTGCCGTTCACTGCCTATACACCAAAAAAAACGCTGACCTAGCACCTGCATCCTTGCACCTCCTCGAATGAAAGCAAAGCCAGAATGTTTGTTTCTTGCTGTACTAAAGCAAGAGACAACTTGTACTCTATTTTTACTATGGTAATAAAGTGGGAGCAGGATTTTCCTTAATTGTCCGGTATGGAAGAGATGTACTGTCTCTTATAAAAATACACTCTTGCAATCATCGCTTGCACGGAGCAGAGGTCATTTTAGCCACGCATACGACATCTGTGATCAATTACTCACTCTAGCAGTTATTATAACAGATACTGCCCCCTGTCCGAGTGGCCCCTCAGGTGCTGAGAGGGCGTGTGGCCCACCTCGGGCTCGAAATGGGCTTGAAGGGGGCGATACCCCCTCCTGGAGAAAAATTTCCTCACACAGGGGGGCGGCTGGTGGAGGCTTCGCTGCAGGTGAAACTATTCATCACTTAACTAAATTTGGTAGATTTTCTTCACTCGCTACCACTGCTGCTTGTCTTTTCTGAACAGCTTTAGTCTGTGAGGTTTCGGAGAATTCCACTTCTAATTTGTTTTCAACACTGTGTAAAAATTCTAAGGCACTTAGTTTGTTATTGTCAGCTTATTCGCTAAACTTGCTCAATAACATCAACTGTTCCTGATGATTCCTATTTGCATCAGGATATATGGTCACAATGTGTTCCAAGTGGGTCGACATTGGGACCTCGGACCATTCATTGTCGATAATCACTATGTCACCAGGTCTTAAGGTCTTTCGATTTTCAGGAATACCAGCTCCATAGAAGTGTTCTCTCAATGAGGTGAGATAGTACTTACTCGCCAAATTTTTCCCAACGTTCAATCTCTTTATTAAGGTGTTTGAATTTACGTCTGAGTTGCTCAGGTTCGAAATAAGTAGGATCTCTAGTGGTTTTCTTTATCATTCAAGGGAGGATCAGGTCTCGCAGCCCTTCGGCACATGGAGGAAATGAGATGGACTTAAACTTCTATAATTGTCCAGATCATCGGGTAACCATAAGTTTAGGAGGTCTGTTGTATGACTCTATTTTCTATTTCAGTAAAATGTACGGAATTCTTCTAAGTCTATTCTCTGACGATGAAGATGTCGTCTTCAATCATCGTTTTACATGTTGCCGTCACTCTTTCTAAATCCGCCGTGCTTGGAGAATTTAGGGTGGAATGTATCTCCAAGACAATACTTGGTTGATTCAGCATTGTTGTACTTCTGGTTGATGTAAAGATCTTGCTTATATAGCAGCACCAGCAACAAAGTTCAGTTTGCATTATCTGAAATATCAGTCTGGCGTGACATGCCCTTCTGGCTGAAAACTTTTGAATAATTTGATAAGGTTCAGCAGACATAGTCAGTGGCACTTTAGATGTCACTGCTGCTTGTGGTAGCACAAGGAACAAAACAGATGTACACCTTGATGGAACTTTGTCAACTGTTTTGGTTAAATTATTGGTCCAGTATAATCTAACACCTGTCACTCAAATGGTAGTGATATGTCAAAATCTTTCAGAGAGGTATATGGAGGTGGGACTGGATACTGACATACTCGCTATCGTCAGTGTAGTGACGACAATTATGCAGTCCTTTATTTGTTTTTTCACACTTTGTCGACCTTGGAGGTATACAGTAGGATGTTGTCGTATATGGACTAATAGTTGCTGTCAGCTACCCCACATGTAAACACGTTACTGTGGGCGTTTTGCACAATCAGTTTTGTGAGCCATGATTTTGGGGATCAATATGGAATGTATGGTTCTTTAGTATGTGAAGAATTGTATGAATTCTACCTCGACATCTTATAATCTTTTCTGTAGTCGAGATAAAGTCCTAAAGATTATTCATAACAGGTTTCTTTGGGAATTATCTTGTTTCTTAGAATTTTATTCTGTAGAGGGAAATCGTCTCTTCTGTATTAGTTTTCACCCAGTATTTAATGGGTTCAAGATCAATTCATAATCGGTTTAATTCATTTAATGAATTTGAAAGACAAGAGCTGTAACTCTTTATGAGTTTTACCCAAGAGATGAGTATTTAGATCACATCAAGACTATTTTCTGTTGTGTCTGCGAGTATTTACACAACTTATTTCTGCTGTGTTCAAGCAGGACTGTTTCTTCTGGCATAATGTGAGCTTTTTGCATGAGGCCAGTTATTTCATCAGTGAGCCGGTTCGGTCAGTGGAGCATATTGTATTATCCACAAATTTCTTGAGTGGGACACCACGTGACAACATGTCAGTGGATTCTCATGTTGGTTAGAGACGTTGAGACAAGAGTATCTCTTGCATATTCTTTTATTTCTGCTACTCTGTTCTGTCTACATAGACCCAACTTATCTTATTATTTCTTAACCACTGGAGAAATCTGCTTCATTATCATAAGATCACGGTTTTCTCAATAGGAGATGATCAAGTACTTTGTTGAGATTGACAGCTAATTTTGTACCTACTTAGAGTGCTGTCAGTTCCAATTGTGGTACCTGTTCTGACCTTACAAGGTGCTACCCTCGGCTTTTGAAGTAATTGTGTACAGTCCTTCAGCATTACTCTTGTATGCTACAGCGCCATAACCTCTGGTGACGCATCACCAGAACACATGTTAATGTGTACTAGTTTCCCTGTTGACCTGATTTGTCGGAGAAGGAAATTTAATTTGATGAAGTTTGCTTAAACTCCGTGTTATGTTGCTTCCCATGCTTGACTCATTTCTAGAGGCTCATTTTCTCATCCATCCAATTTTGAGTTTCCATGCATTCTTGCATAAGCTTTTTACTTGTTATGGTAATTGGTCGTGAAGACGATCCTAGAGGATCAAAACATTGTGATACTTGACTATAAACTACGTTTAGTGAGTGACTGCATGGATATATTTTTTGTTTTATCCTTTTGAGGACTCAAACGTATCTTCTGTGTGTTCCAATTAAGTCCCAGCTATCGTTGGCCAATCGAGGAATTTCAGTTTCAGGGAAATCTTTTTGATAAGTTCCTTAATTGCTTTGAATTTGTAATTACACATCCTTAGAGCAATTTGCTGCTTTCATTCTCCTTGTTAGCTTCTCTGGTATAAGGATTTCAAATCTCTCCTCTTTATTCCACGTACTTGAGATTGTCACATATGATAGAAACTTTTCTTTAAGATTTCTTTGAAGGGGACTTGCGATTTCTTCAAATGTGTTTTTTAGAGTAAGCTCTAGTAAGAATGGTGAGAGGATGGTTGCACCAAATAATACTGATTTGAAACGTTAAGTTTTTCAAAGGGACTTTGAGGAAATCATGTGATTTTAAGGCCACAGAATCGAGTTTAATCTCTATAGTATTTCTTGTTAGTCCTACTCTTAGAAAGCCTTGGAAATATCAGCCGTGTTATGCTATATGGGTTTTGTGCGAAATTTTCATAAAGGCACGTCTCCAGTCTCTGTGAGTGATGGTCGGTCATCAGACAGTCATTAAGGACTTGCTACATCTTTATTTGCACAGTGCGCTTGCAATTATATAAACACGTAGTGGAGTGGTTTCGAATCTTTTCTGACTCCATGGTGCGGGAGATAATGAGCGTTTGTCTGCATCTTATCTTCGACTATTTCCTCAATGAATTTATTGTCCCAACTGATTCTTGTATGATATTTATAGACAGTCAGTAGCTCTGGATTCTTCCTGTGCTATGTATTTGTGCTTTCATCTGTCCCGAAAGCCAGTGCGATAATTGCAAGCAGATGTGAGTGGATTTAATTTCCATGGTAACCTAACCCTAATATGTCCATTCTTTTATTTGACCGAGTCCAAATATTGGTTATAAGTCTGGGGACTCTTGTGGGCTTGGTTTATTTACATCAATACCTATCGCATGTCTAATCCCACACTTATCAACATAGGTTCATTCAATTTTTCCAGTAATGATAATTTTTGCTTGTGGTACATGATCAGACGGTTATTCTCTGTTAACTAGTACATTTTCACTCTGAATCAAATATCAGACTTCTTGTTCCCACTTTGTGAGGGATTGGGAACATATTCATGTGGCTCCTCACTGCTGTTTTTTCAGCAAGTGCATACATCATGTTTTAACTTACTATTATTTTGCACTCAAAACTGTGCATAATAATCACTTCCAATGATTTAACAATAATTGGACTAATTGTGTCAGTCTGTATGTCGCAGGACAGGCTACTTGACCTTAGATTGCTTTCAAGTTGCTTGTACAACTGTTTCTTTTAATCCCTGGATCTGCACTGACTTAGCAAAGAAATAGATCTACTACCAAGCTTATAACTGATCTTTTTCCTGTTTCCCTAGGACCAACGTGATTTCTGGGCCTAGGTCATATGTCTGTGTACCAGAATTGTGGAAAAAAACCAGCTATATCTAACCTTGTATTGTGGCATAGGGTTCGTTTATTCAGTTTCTGCCCACACTGATCATACTATGAAGGGACCTTTGTGATCGCCTTGATCAAATATTGTTAGGCACATTGCGTTTTGTGTAATTTATAGATTCTCATCGATGCTATCGGTGAGAGCAGTTGACTTTAAATTATCTCTCAAATTTAATGCTGTTGCTTGTTGACTTCCTGATTCTGTGGATGTCTGCTGCTTTCAGCGAAAGTATTGTGGGCATAATGCTGTATGATGCATACCCTTGCATTTAAACACTTCTTCAGTGAGCATTTTCCTCCCTCTGTGTTCACCTAAACACACGTGAAGCACCTTTTCAGCTGATTCAACACGTTGGTTTACGTGCCTCCCAATTGATGGGTATTGACTACAATACTTGCCCCAATGTGTTCCATCACAAAAGTACCACATTTTGGAGTACGTTTAGTTGTGTGACAGTTTTGTTTACTGTCTGTTGTATCACTCAGCTTGATAAATGCCTATATGGGTATTTCCATTTATGGGTTTAGTGGGAGTAGTGATACTCTTTTTATTATGAGTTGAAGAGTTTATTATCCACTGGATTTGTGGAGATTTTTTCATCTTTGTCTGGTGTACTTGCATGCAGGAAACTAGTGGTTTGTAAACCATGATAATTTCCTCACAAGGTGAATTAGCGTTTATTGACATAATATTTTAAATCGTTCATGGTTTGTGGTGACAACTATTATCCTGTACTATACCACTGATAAACCATCCCATGTTTAGGTCATATTTAGCATCTCAGAGATGTCTGAGACTATTGTTACTAACTGTATTCTAAATGCCTGTAAGTCTGGAAGAAAACATGTGTTGGGTGGCTCTATAGCTTGATATTAAGACTGCATGTCTAACTCTAGCTTGTCATCATCAAAGTTAATTGTCTGCTAAGACACGTTAAGGCTATTTGATAATTGCCTATTGACCTCCGGAAAAATGATTAATCAGTGTATAGGGTTCTCCCCTTCACAAGACATTTATAGGTAATTGATCTTGCATTCTCATATATGTCAGTTCGTGAATTTTACTATGGATTGAAAAAACCACTAATGAATTCTTCTTAATGATGACCTTGCGAAAATAGGTAATGACAATGTAGGTAAGCTTGGTAATGGGGACATGTGTTCCACGTTGTTACAGGTGGTATACACATGTGTTTGACCACTACTTACTGTAGGTCTCTGTGACAGAGTTTTACGGCAGATAGCATGTATCTCCTGTCACCTTATTTGTTGATTCACTAAAAGTATCCAATACCTTTTTTAATTTCATCTTCAGATGGATCTGATTCAAGAAATTTATTTTTTAATGTGTATGGTCTGAATTTTTATTTTCATACGTTGTGTTAAATAATTCAATATTGACCTCAAGATCATCAAAATCTATGTTTGTTTCTTGAGTTAATCCTAGACAGACTGAAATTAGATTTTCTAATTGTGTAATCTTAGTCTGTAAAGACTGGAAACTGAGTTTTTCAAACAAGCCAATTTTAATGGTATACTGAAAATTCTAGCACCACACTTAGAGTGTTTAAAAACACTTTACTCTATAACAGCTGAGTTTTTGTTATGCTTAAGTCAGGCAATAATCGGAGTCAGGACATTACTGACCCACTAAGATTAACCTCAGGGTTAATGAACATGAGGGTACAGAGTACATGTGGGCGGATGTTTCGGCTCGTGTTTCGCATGTGTCAGCCTGCCACGATGATTAATCGTAAATAACGATGTTATACACTTCATTCACTTCATTACACTGATATTATGGCACTGTATAAACTGTAATCACAGTGAATATTACTTAACATATATAATTTCATGTTAATATATATTTGAAAGCTATACACTTATATATAAGTTCCTTTAATATAACAGGTAGATCTATAAAGAAACAAACTTTAACACAATCTTGTCTGCGTTATTCTTGTCTAAATAATAATTATAAACACTGTGTATATATACACTCAGACAAACAACATCATTTGGGTTAGTTGTTGTATTAATCAGCGAATTTCGCCAGATTGGAGCAGTTGGTTGTTTTAATAGCATTTTCTCTCGTGATTGGAGCAGTGTTTGCAGGGTGTGGGTGAGTCACCAGCTCCCGTTTTCTTAGGGGTGTCCGATGGGTGAGCGGTCCTCGTTTTCTTTTTGGGTGAAGCTTGGGTGAGCGCCCGTCCGTTTTCTTTTGGCCTGGCTCATTCTCTGTGATTGAGGTCTGGGAGGGGGACTCATTGATACTGATTTTGATATTGTAAAACACTAGTTTTACAGCTTTTTGCGAAGACATGGGTCATAGGTTATTTGTACATGTAGTACAACAATATTTGGACCACAGGTGGTCTTTATACCAGGTTCGTGCACGACAAACTCTGAGAGTATTGTGTTTTGTTTGGCCTTACCTGTATGTGTGATAGCATATGCATATTGAGGAAACACCTTAGCTGTTAATGAGCTGCAAATCGTCTACACAGACCGTTCCCTGCAGACGAGGTCAAGATGCTGTCGAAACCGCTTACACATCAGTGGGCTGTCAAGAGATACAATTTGTAAGTATATTACCACTGTAGGGCTGGTGTTATGTTCACAGCAGATTTCATTCGATTGATCGGCGACGTAATACTTACTTGTTTGGGACTCAAAAGCTCCACACCTTACTGCGGATTATAGGTTGATTACAAACTCTTGTGACTCAAGATTGCGCATCCACCGATCTTCAAGAATTTCGTTAACATACCTTGCTCTTTGTTAACGTGAGCTATGTGTTCTCAAACACCTTCGACTGATATCGGTGACTTGATAGATAGCTTGAAGTGTCTTGGATGGTCCACTGTCTTCCATTGTCGCTAGGAAACGCACATGGTACACTATGTTCAACAGATTTGTGTTTTTATTGTTCACATATGTATCACAAGAGAAGCTGATCACACTTCTTCTATGTGTTTTATTGTGTTGTGTGGTGACACTTTATTCACACTAACGCAGAACAGATCAGTGGCCTCTTTGCTGGTTATCCTGGCGTCAGTGTATCGTAGTAAGTGTCAAAGTTAGTCTGGCGTAGCACCACCGCTCCATGCCGTCACTGCCCATTGGAATACAACAAAAAAAATGCGTGACCTATTACCTTGCATCCTTGTAACCTCCTGCGATGAAGCAAAGCATGAATGTTTGTTTCTTGTTGTCTTAAGCAGAGACAACAATGTTACACTATTTTTTATATGGTAATATAAGTGGTGGCAGCAGGATTTTCCTTTATTGTCATGGCTAAGTAAGAGATGTACTGTCTCTTTTAAAAAATAACTTTGCACACACCGCTGCAAGGAGCTGAGGTCATTTGACAACGCATCGACTGACATCTGTGATCCTTTTATACTCCACTGCTAGCAGGTAAACAAGATACTCGCCCCCTAACGTATGTGAGGCGCAACTCTGGGCTGCAGATGGGCGTGGGTCCCCTCAGGGCTGAGATGGGTGATAGGGGGCTTGTTTCACCCCTCCTGGTGAAAATTTCTCCTCTGGTGTTTGCTGGCGCCCGTTATGCTGCTGCTGTTATCTGATTGATGTCGATCAGAGAGATTTGATCGGTGTTATACTCACCCCCAGTTCTTTTCCTTGAGTGAGGTTTGCAGTCTATTGGGCCATCTAAAGTCTATATGGTGTCTGCGGTCGCTCTTTGCATGGGTGTGTGTGTGTGTGTGTGTGTGTGTGATGTGTGTGAATGTTGGATGTGTGTGTGTGTGTGTGTATGAGTGTGTGTATGAGTGTGTTGTGTGTGTGTATGGAGTGCTGTGTGTGTGTGTGGAGTTGTATGAGGTGTTGGTGTGCATGTGTGTGTATGTAGTTTGTGTAATGTATGTGTGTGTGTGTGTGTGTGTGTGTGTGTGTGTGTGTGTGGTGTGTGTGTGTTGTCGTGTGTGTGATGTGTGGGTGATTATGTGTGTGTTGTGTATGAATTTGTATGTGTGTGTGTGTTATGTGTGTGTGTGGAGATGAGAGAGAGTACTCAGCAATGTCAACATTTGCACACAATACTCACTACAGTTGTGACCGGGTGTGAAGTGAGGAATTGCTCATTACTCTAAAATTTGTTCGATATTGGAGGCCGCATGGGTATACACGTAAGTAATCCATTCTCTTACAGTATTCAATTACCTTTGTAACTTGTGTATGTGAGTTCATTACCTTTGTAACTTGTGAGTTCGCTTTCCTGTGTACCTTGGTTCAGCCATCAAAAAACTTTGGAGCCGGGTACCTGTGACCCATTGTTGTACCTCTGTAATCTGTAAATACTTTGGGCTACTTGTCATGATTGTGACTAGACCTACTGGAGTTTCATTAACTTTGTAAATTGTGAGTTTATTACCTTTTGTATAAATGTTGAATTCATTTACCTCTGTAACTGGCTCAGCTGGTGGGGTGGGGAGATCAAAACTTTTGAGGCCCAGTAAATGGACCATTATTGTTCATCTGTAATCTTTTGACTACCGCCCACTGGCTGGGTATGGTGGTGCATTAATAAACTCACTTGGAACTAAAAAAATAACTACATGTCAGATCCTTGAACAAAACATTATGATACCTCACGGCATTACTCAGTTCCCTGTAATTCCCAGATATATCAATCATCACACTCACAGAAAACCTGGCTTAAGCCAGGATATTACAGATGTCTATACCATTCCTGGCTACATGCATACCATACACAACTGTAGAACAGACAGCAAGAGGGAGAGGACAGCTATTTTAACTATTCAAAATCAACTCGAATGTATTCAATAAATCTTGCACAAGGGTATGAAAATGGAGAATATATCATAGCAAATTTAAATCAATAGACCTGGCCAAGAAACCCTCTCAGTTATAAACATTACAGAGTACACAGTCAAATTTATCACTTTAGTGAAAAGACTAGGAAACATGATTACTGATTCACACATCGATTAAACGGACCACCTACTACTAACAGGTGATTTCAACATAAACACATACTACACAACCAGACCTGAAAGTAACGAATGTCACAAACACAATGAGTAACTGCCTGTTGCTACCTCAGCAATAATCATACCTACAAGAATCTTGAGACAAGTGTCTCCTTAATAGACACATCTGACAAAAAATGACACTATATCCCTTTAAAATCAGGCATAATCACGGACAACATACAGACACTACCCAACTTTTCACATCACAAATATGGGTCAAACTACAACAAAGTCATTACTAAAGTAACCTTCAGATTGCTTATTGCATAATGAAGTACTGCAGTTAACACAACTTTTTAGCAGGCCTATGAATAAATCGATGGCAAAATGAGCTCTGAAAACATATACAGATATGAATGAATGTATAAATTGGTTTTCTCAAAGAAAGCCAATGGCCTCTTAAAACAGTCATTGCCCCAGAAAAACTAAATCTGTCACAGCAAAAGTGACTGGGGATAATCCCTGGCTAACAGCAAGCATCCGTCAAATCCGCATCTAACATAAAGCCACAAAATATGAAAAACAGTATAGAATGGGTCAAATAAATAGAGAAAGTCGGAAATTACTCGTCAGCACTTACCAGCTCTTGGTAAGAAGGTTCTCAAAAAAATATGTTTATGAAAATAGGATTACATAACACAAGGTGATATGAAAAAACTGGAAAGCTCTATTCTGAAATTCTTGCGAACTATAAAAAGGATTATCCAAATAACAAATGCAATGAAACTAACAAAATCAGATGAACCTCTACTCACTCCAAGACCGAAACAGCATAACAGACATAATGTTTTCTTTGTCTACTCCATAGGAAAAAAATCTAGCAATACATAATACCAAGCACAAACGCCATCCATCAGACTACCTATTGGAAACTACCAAATACACGATTCCTAGAAAAAAAAAAAAAAAAAACTCCAACCAACCCAATGATGTTGTTGATCATCTAACACCCTTAAAAACAAGGCAGGAGACATAAAACTAACTTGCTGCTTTTAGGTACAAAAAATGTTCTCAAGTATTGTCACCAATTATTGCAACGCTCTTTACAAGTCATGTATCAGGCGACCTTCCCAACTATCATCTAATATTGAGATAGACCAGTGGGTAGGATGAGGGCAAGGACAAGAACCTGTATGTGTATAGGGAAGATTGATGGAGGAGAGCAATACGGGTTCTTTTGGTGTAGTTAATTGATGTGCACGTTATCGGAGGTAACTAGAAAGTACCAGACCGCGGCATCAGGCGCGCTGTTGGGTGATATATATATGAAAGACTGGACGGCTTTATGGTACTATAAGGCATGTCGTTAAGGGTATAATGAGAGGTTTAGCCTAAGATGGTGTGCTCCCGCATGTCATCACTATACTTATTTTTAAATAACACCCTTATTATAGGGTGGGGGGAGTTTTCTGTGTTTTATATATTTTGTTGAACCTTAAGTTGTTGTGGTCCACGACGATGTGAATAGTATACCATGGAGAACTTTTGTATGTTTGCAGTTGGATGTGGGGTGTTAAAGCATGTCTTGGGTTGACTATGTTACAATGTGAGTTGGAACCATACTTTTACTTGTAGGACATTGGGGATTTTGAAGAGAGTAGGTGGGTAACAGGTTTTTGTCCTGACGGCTTTTCATCGATTTGCAAAGAGGTTGCGCATACAGTTGAATCTAATTTTTAATCGTAATGGAATGTATAATTGTGGCTCCATCTTGATGTGGTATTCAAACAGAGGCCTCTGCGAACAGGATTTTCAAGTAAGTGCGGCAAGAATACGCAGGGATTTGTTCCTTAGACTAGTTTGACGGTAACATGAGAAAACTCCAATTTTTGGTGGTTGGTTGGGTTATTGCACCATATTACCTATGATGTGCAAGACTCTCATCCTCCCAATACCCAAAACCATCACTGAGGTGTGTGTAGGATAAATGTTGTATATATTTTCGTCTACCAGTTATTGGTCAAGCCATCCTTGTGTCTTACACTCTCTCCTTCCTTTCTATATCACATCCAATATGAAACCTCTACTGTGGCATCCCGCCCCCCCCCCCCACTCCCCACTTCCATCCCCAACCCCCCCCCACCCCCCCACCACCCCAGACATATACCTATCACAAGCCATAATACACCCTAGACCCAACAGAACCCCGGCCCCACCCCCACACACCCAACACGTGTACTTCATATCTTGATTATACTAGTATTGCATGTTAGAATTGGAACACCTCAATATCATGTATTTTTCCTCCACCCAACACTATTTTCAGCTTTGATCACCTATACAAACTCCCCTCACCCCCCTCCACAACATCCCACACTCATCCACATTATCCCCCATCGCGGCCACTTCAAACTACCCCCCCCCCCCCCCCTCCCCCTGCCTTCCAAAAGAAGGATGATGAATCTACAAAACTTTTCCTTGAACACTGATTAAAAAAACATTTCATTCAGTTGGAACAAGCCTGCAAATGATCCATATTAAACATTACGCTAATTGGTCCATCAGTCACAAGACTCAGAGGGAAATTCAAAGTATCCTCCTAGACCAGGATCCTTAAGTTCTGGTCTCTTATACAAAAATCACCAAGAAAATCTACAAGACTGTAGGCATACTATCAAAAGATAAGGTACGTACGTTACCACAACAGCTTCCTCGCACTGTACCGCATTCACTATTATACTCCTTACCTTAATATGGAATTTGTGCATGGGGGATACTCAAACATCCAATCACTAAAAACTCCTATTAACCAGCAAAAGGTCAGCAGTAAGAAGATAACAAATCCCACTCTCGGTCAGCCATGCTCACTCAATTGTTCAAAGTCTGAATCTGCTCACCTAAGAAACACTCCATACTTGTTTCATGTGCATCTACTATCATACACAGAATCAATAACACAATATGTAAACCCCCACTCAAACTTTTCCTCACAACCTAAATCAGGAGACGATGGCCACAACACAAGTACACAGATTTCTTCTTGATTACCTCGTGTCATTTCACACGCGTGTAAAAACTCTATTTATGTCTATGCACATAAAGGGCTCCAGCTCTGAAATCAATTTAAGACTTTCTCAAAGAGCCACTTAATCACCCTAGACCTAAATTGCTAAATCTTGTGACACATTTACATCACCTATGTACTCCCACATCATTAACTAAAACCTCAATCACATGAACCTTTTCTCCATTGGTTAAGGGAATATAACTGAAACATTGTTTTTCTCAAAGCATTTTAGAGTATTAAAATATGTATATATTTGTATTATACCAAATTTTGATTCATTTCTTAATTAATATTCTACTGTACAAGAAACTATGAAATACAGAGGTGACCCCCCGGTTTTACGTATATGATTTCATTTCTGCGAAGTATGTTCTGGTGCCAGTACTGGACGAATTTGTTGCCCATAAGGAATATTGTGAAATTGATTAGTCCATTTCAGACCCCCATAAACATAAAGTACAAACGCAACTTTACATAAATACATTACGTGATTGGTCGCCATTGGGAGGGTGTAGTTTAAAGCGGGGGTTCACTGTAATTACTTTCCTACTGTACAAACTTATGATATACTATTTTTCAGTATTATGTTAGAATGTAAGCCAATAATGTTAAGTGGCCATTTATGGACAAGGCATAATAGAGCTCTTTTTGCATTGCATTCCCCACTATTGTATATACACTCCAATCTCAATGTA
This sequence comes from Cherax quadricarinatus, assembly GCF_026875155.1. Lineage (NCBI taxonomy): Eukaryota > Metazoa > Arthropoda > Malacostraca > Decapoda > Parastacidae > Cherax > Cherax quadricarinatus. The sequence continues at coordinate 23,470,565 of NC_069485.1, forward strand.
AAGTTTGCAAAAGACATTAAATAAAAATAAATCAAATATTGATACATGTCATGTTGATAATTCTTTGTTGGGAAATGTGTATTTCATGAAAAAAATTTTTTTTAATACTTTTGGCTGTCTGGAACAGATTAAATTGGATTTCCATTATTTTTATGGGGAAAATTAATTTGGCTAACGATATTATTCATGCTAATGATGGCTCTTGAGAATGGGATTAATATCATTAGCCGTGGGTCGACTGTATTTTTACAAGCAAACGCCGTTTTCTAATATCTTATATTATAAAATTAATGAAATTACTACTTGCACTCAGACAAATTGAATTTAAAAATATTCCATTATACATATCAGAACATTTGGTTTGAAGCCAACGCAGAAGAGACATTTTCTATGGTTTTACCTGAAAACCAGAGTTGTCATGTATTTTGAAAATTTTGTAACTTGAACTATTTTGTAAATATCACAGAATGCTTTTCATAAGGTTAAACACCTCTAGAATACTTCACATTGATGGAGACTGTTAAACAAGTGAAAAATCATAGAATTTTTCCCATTTATCCATGCTGAATGCTTGGATATTTCTGTTACTGGTACCACAAACATAACATATAATGAAGAGATTAATAGGAAAAAAATACTTTAAATACAAGTGAAATAATTTATTTTTTAGTTAGGTGACAAGTGTGAAAGATAACCAGTTTTACAGATGTCGCATTGTATAACAGTTTAAGTCATTTTTTGGCATCATCTGGTATTATTAACTTGACAGATTGGTAAATGTGATAGGCTAATTAGTAATACAATAGGTGAATAATGATTTATCGGTCAAAAGTAAGTATTTTTTGTATCTTACATTAAAAATACTGCATGAGCACTTTCGACTAATTTTCTTTTTAGCTCTAAATTTTATTAAAAAACTATGTGCATGGACCAATTCAAACCAAAACAGTCATAATCGCTTGAGTTTACTATAGGAGGGTTATTTTTTTATACAAAAAAATATTTGTCTTTACTCTGTGTATGTGTATGTGTGGTGTACATCGCCTATTTGTGGTTGCAGAGGTTTGAGTCAGTAGCTACCTGGCCCTGCCTCTTCAATGATTGATACTAGGTCCTCTCTGTCCCTGCTGCAGAGCTTTATCCATTACCTCGTCTTAAAAAATATGTATGGTTCCAGCCTCCACTATGTCACTTTCTAGGCACGTTTCACTTGTCCCTGACAATCTCTATGACTGAAGAAATACTTCCTAAACCTTTAGTTCATCTGAGTCTTCAACCTTCCAATTGTATGACCTTTGTTTCTGTGTCCCATCTCTGGAACAATCTGTCTCTTTGTCCACGTTTTTTGTCTATTCTGTGCAGTATTTTATGTCGTTATCATGTCTCCCCGACCCTCCTGTCCTCCAGTGTCGTCAGGCCGATTTCCCTTAACCTTTCTTCATAGGACAATCCCCTTAGCTCTGGGACTAGTCTTGTTGCAAACCTTTGCACTTACTCTAATTTCCTGACATGCTTGACCAGGTGTGGATTCCAAACTGGTGCTGCATACTCCAGTATGGGCCTGACATAAATGGTGTACAGTGTCTTGAGGTATCGGAACACTATCCTTAGGTTTGCCAGAAGCCCCTACTCTGCAGCAGTTATCTGATTGATGTGCGCCTCCGGAGATGTGCTCGGTGTTATACTCACCCCAAGATCTTTTTCCTTGAGTGAGGTTTGCAGTCTTCGGCCACCTAGACTATACTGTGTCTGCAGTCTTCTTTGCCCTTCCCCAATCTTCATGACTGCATGTGTGTGTGGTAGCACATAAATAACATAATGAATTTAATATAAACACAAAGTGTAATACTATACAATCATTTAGAATGTGAACCATTATATGTCTAGATCATTGTTTCTCAAACAGCAGATCATGGCCCCCATAGGTAATGTGAGCAAGAAAAACCTTTAACCGTAAAGATAGAAAGCAGCTGTATAATTTTAACAGTGTTTTCATGTATGGAATCAGCATTCTTAACAAGGAAAAAATACAAATGTACATAAGAAGACCTAAGGTAAAACATGTATTAAAAAAATGGTAGCACAATGTGTGACTATTGAGTGGTCACGAATCAGACAAACTTGCTTGAGAAACACTAGATAAACACTGAAATTATGGTATGCTGGTTTGTCTTTTTAACAAAACCAGCTGTATCCCACTGAGGCAGGGTGACCTAAAAAAAAAATAAGGTTTCTCTTTTTAACCCTTTGACTGTTTCAGGTCCCTTTCTGAAACTGTCATTCTATGTCGCTCAATTTTTGAAAAAAAAAAAATATTTTTCCTATGAAATGATAGAGAATCTTTTCCCAATGGTAATGACACCAAAGTTAGAAATTTGGTCGAAAACTCATGGAATTATGCTCCCGCGAAGTTAGCGGTCTCGTGACATAAATTCGGCGAAATCGCCGATACGCATGAGCCCTATTTTCAGCCAATTCCATTGTTCCAGTTGACCAACTCATAGCTATTTCTTTAGAACTCCATTTTATCTATCACTGAGTACAAGAAACCTCCCATTTACTAATTTGGACTACCCAATATGGTGGTCAGAAATTTGGGCTTTTTGGGCCCAAATTTTTAAACGCAAACTAAAAAAAAATGCCAATTTCAAAACAGGGTCCAGAATAAACAAGGTAGACATTTGTGGCATTTAAAATAACATATGCTCTGTTCATTAGTCACATCTCTAGGCCCCTCTTACATTATTATTGCTTCTATTTTGATTTTTTATTCATACAAAAAATACAAAATTTACTGTTATGCAGACTACTGCATTTTTGTAAAAATGATATAAATAATATCATGCACTAGTGAAAGAATATTAGACTCCCCAATTGACGTGTATTGGACGTGTGGGGTGATTTATTTACTCCTGAACATTGGTAAAAATCAAAACTTTTCCCGCTACTTTGAGCTCATTTTCAAGGTCGTTTTCCATCTTTCAAAGTAATGAAAATCATCTCTTTTTCCCTGTAATTTATGTTTTCCTTTTTTATCACCTAAGACCAGAAAACGCGAATACAACGATAAATACTATACGAAAATACCCTCAAAGTCGGCGTTTATTCCAAAAAAACGATCAGTTTTTTTTTTCTCATTACGCAATGTGTGCTGCAGATTTTTTTTATGTGGGGCACACTGACCACACAGACCACACAGACCCATTCTCTCACATGTGGGCCAACCAGCCCTTTTTCCCGCTTGATTTGAAGCCGCTAGAATTATTGAGTATATATACGTCAGAAACATTGGCTCGTAAGACGTATTTTATACGTCGAAAACAGTCAAAGGTTAAATTTAGTAATATATACAGAGAAAGGGGTTACTAGCCCTTGCTCCAAGCATTTTAGTCGCCTCTTAAAAACAGGCATGGCTTACGGAAGAAGAATTCTGTTCCACTTCCCCATGGAGAGGTTTCCCCTTATATGTAACCAAAATATAACTAAAAATTATTTTAAATAATATAAACAAAATAATTTGATTCACTGACATAAATTATTGAACTCTGACATGTGTATAAAGAAACTGAAAAAATTAATGATTAATTTCACTGTTTTTGTCCTGTTAAATCCTCTTAAGCTAAAAAGTTTGAATGTTTGAGTCTTATCCGTGTATATCTTGAACCTTTCATTAACTGGGAAGTAGAATGGTTCTTCAACCCCTTTCTTCTCCTTCGTAATGAGAAATATAAAATATAAATTAAAAAACATTAAACCAGGGGTCTTGTCTATAAAATTTAAATTTAAGCATAAAATGAAATGGCATAAAGTTCAGCACAAACAGCTTCTTAAGGGAAAATTTTAAAGCCTTGGGAACATGCAATATGATAAAGCATTACTGTGTTTGTAGTAGTAACTTTAACCTGGAACTACATGTAGAAAAAATTTTAAACTCTTGCAGTTGCATTCTTTAGGACATTGTTAATAGATACAGTTTGGTTCTGGGACCTTTGGAGTGACCAGGTCCCGGGATTGAAACATATTCAATTTTCTGTCTACATATATATCCCTATTGCAATTATTCAACAAATTACTTTACATGTATTGCAAAAAAAATTTCACCATGCAAAGGGTATCTGATCTACTTTACATACCTCTAGACTTTATTGCTTAATCACACAGTTTCTGCCACTTATTTGTAACAGTGTTACTTTCATCTACTTTTTTTTCCCCCATATTTTTTTTTTATCCATTGTAAAATACAGAACTGTATTTTCTCAAGAGCAAAGATATACTCACAGCTGATCCTTCAAGGTACACCAACCCAAGTTTCTGAGCCAGATCCCTTCCTGCCTTGGGGCTGATAAGACGTCTTTTTTGTGAGATCAGTTTATTGGCATAAAGAACTCCCCTAACAGCCTCTCCTTGGCCTGTAACTTATCTGTGGAATATATCAGAAACTAATACAAATAACTACACACACCAAAGCAAATAAGTCTACAATATTTTAAAATGTATGTTTCCTTCAGATATTTCTATTACCACAGCCCATCTCTTATTTACTCCTCAACAACCCCCCAAGGAGACTCCTTGATGCTGTGAAAGGCTGTTAATACAGGGAACTGCATCTGTACTTCAATCCCTGAATTGAGCCTGAATGCCTTCCATCCTCCTCCCCCACAGATCTTATAATTCCTATGGGTTTAGCACTCCCCATGATAATAAAATCCTCCTCTACAATGCTTTGTCATCCTATAACCACCACTTTTTTCTCGTACATTCTTTTTCCCTCATAGCATCAATCACTATCCATATGTCTAAAACAAAGTATTTTTTTCCTAACCTCTCCACAACCCAAAACTATACTTATATTTAAAAATACAATGTCCCACAGGCGTCCTCCAAGAATTTTATAAGGATACCTGTGTGTTTGGGAAGCTGAAAATGGCAGTAATGGATAACGGAAGTGAGTTTACCAGTGGCAGAATTTGAAGACTATTGTAAGAGGGCAAACATGAAGCAAGCATTCAGCTTACCTTACCACCCTCAAGGAAATTCTGTATTAGAGAGGACTCACAGAACCTGAAGTCAGTGCTACAATATTATGTAACGACCACCCTAACCTATGGCCAAATACTTCTTTAATTAAATGAGGCTGTCCATACTTCTCTAGATACGTTTTTCTTTTCATGCTAAATTTGGTACCACCCATACCGAGAATTGGGATTTGAACATCCAAAATGACCAAGTTTGTCTA
>NC_069485.1:23476300-23567582 GCF_026875155.1 Cherax quadricarinatus
GGATTCCTCGCATATGTGCGAACTTTTGGGCTTTCATTGGGTTTTTTTTCCTTTTTTTAAAAAATTTTATCCCAATTTATCACAAGTGGTTTTCATTAGCTAGATTTGCATAACATCCAGGATTCTAAATAAATATGGTTTTACTAAGTGGTAAAACTTAAATTTTAAAGCATCAGTAAGACTTCCCTTCTTCAATTTAACAGCACAACAATTTACTTGTTGTACTAAAAGTATTTTTATCACTGCCACTAAAATCTTTCGTAATATTCCCTTTTTTTAAATTGAAAGATATTTTTCTTCATTTTTTTTTTTCTCTGCTTCTTGACCTGTAATTTTAATAAAAAAATATAATATTATATTCCTAAATTAATTTAATTATTAATCATTAAAATTTCTAAAATTATATTTTAAGTGATTCAAAAATATCATATTAAAAAAAACTCACATTCAAAATCTTCCATTGCTATGAGCATTTCCTTATCAGTAAGTTTATTGTTCAGTCATCTTCATTCGTTTTGGGGGGTTTTGTGATCAAAGTCTTCTATTAAATTTATCATTTTTCTTTTATCAGAGTAGTAATGTCTCTAGAACACTTCTTTTCTGTAAAAAAAATTTTTAAACATAATTTCTATTTGTTAACAACAAATTAAACAAAAGATCTTTATATCACACACTTTGATTTTTTTAGTTATTTTTAAATAAAAATTTTACTTGAAATTAGTTTCCCTAGTTGTGAAGTCTTTCAATATTGTATAATGTTCACCAAGAGTGTAGTTCGCCAAGATCGTAGTTTTTAAACACGGGTTACCCATTTCTGGCTCAAGGGAGAAAGGTTTCTAAAATTATATGATGTTATGCTTCTAAAATACTCTTCTGGTCTTCAACTGGTTGCTTATTTTTATATCTCACGAAATATTTTACCATCGTAGAATATAATTTTAAGAATAATTTTAAAACTATGATCCGACAAAAATATTATTTTATTACAGAAAAGATTCACATGATCGACAAAAAATATTTTATCACAGAAAAATTTTTACCTTAGTAAAATAATTTTAAAAGTATGATCAACCAAAAATTTAAAAAAAAAAAAAAAGTATGTTTTTTTTAAGATAATATCATAATTTTTCATTTTTTTTTTATTTACATCACCAAAAGCACTACAATTTCCAATTTAAATTCCCTACATAAATTTAAAAATTTAAATTTTTTTGAAAACGTATTTCATAATGTTAATCTTATAAAATATAGATTAGTAGAAATATTTTAAACCAAATTTTGGTATAGTTAATAACCAACCCTCCCTCTCCTGGATGTTAAAATAAAAATGTATTAAAAGAATATAAACTATTATTACTAGTTACTAGACTATAAAATATTATTTGGGAACAACATCAAAATTCTCGAAGAAATTTTTGCTCAAATTCTTATCAAGGGCTTATTAAACTGTTGTAATCCAGTATGTAAGCAATGGAGAAATGTAAATGTTGATCAGCATTATATGCACTTCATCAATTATATCACAGATATTGTAAAGAACCTTATTCAAAATTTAAAAGTCCCTTTGGTAATAATAGTAGTGCTATTGAAATTTTACGACCATTTTTTTCGAAAAAAAAAAAACAAAGATGACTATATATCGCAATTTTTATTACAAATTATTGAATATAAAAATCAAATATATAAAACCTATAATTTTAAAACTGATTTAGTCAAAATTTCACATCATCCACGCTACAAACATGCTGCTGCATTTTTGGTATATCATCAATTGTTCTACAATAATAATGATTGGCATCTTCTTATAATATTTATTATAATACTATCTAAGCAAATAAGTGAAATCCTGTTTATTAAAATTTATTATTAAAAATACCAAAATTTTTTATCCATTAATAGATATTATTGATTTTTTTTACGGCTTATCTTTGATGTTTTTGAATTGTTACTATAACCACATAAGTTTAGAAACTTACAAAGATGATTCACATTATAATTTCATTAAGATTTCATTTACTCTTTTCATTTTGGAAATCGAATAAATCCAATAATTAATGGGTTTTTCGTTAATGACATGTGAAGAGCACGAGTGGTAAATCATCTCTATTTTTAATAACGATGACAGAATTTTTGGTTTTTAATTTCAAAATAAAGAAATCATCTTTGATATATTTGAGATATTATTATTAATTTTAATACTCATATAATAAGAAGTTTTTTATTTTTTATCTGAAGATAATTTAGATAATTGTTCAAAAAAATTTATTGTTAACATTTGGGTTTAAAAATAATGTAACTATAATCAATGATTATAATCATTAAAAAATTATGAAAAACAACACCCTTTTTTAATAATTTTTCTTCAATTTGTTCCTCAGAAACACTAGAAGAGGTAAAAAATCTAATTAATTTTCCCATAATTGTTTTTAAATGTATTAATTGGGGTTTTAGTTATAAAAACACTTTATTTTATAGAAGAATAAGGAGGAGAAAAAAAATACCAATTTTTAGGTTGTGTAATTACGAGAAAAAAAAAAAATTATGGTAAATTTAATGTTTTAAAAAATGAAACGCTGATAATTTGGAAAATAAAAATTTTTCCCAAAAATTTATTTTATAGAAAATTGCATACAAACAATAAAATTCAAAAGTCTTTAAACTTAAATTTAGTAAATTTAGTTTTAAATGTTAAAATCAAGTATTAAAAATACTTTAAACATGAAACTTTAAAATTTTCCATTATCATCATCAAAATATTCAAAACATTGCTATATCAATTTTTAACCATTTTTTCTTAGTGAACAAATTAAAAAATCAATATTAAAATCAAAATGTATCTTCTATTCAAAATATTTACTAAAATAAATTAATGGGATAGTAGGAATATTCATATTACCCTTTCTTAATTTCCCTCCCCTTTTTTCTTTTCATTTTCAAATAAAAAAATATCTTTATTTTTTAAACTAGCATCATCTCAACAAAAAAAAATTTTTATTCTTTTATTTTTTCTAACCAATAGCTTAATAACCGTCCCCATTCATTATTTTATGCTGTTTAAATTGGTAAAAAACGATAAACTTTTTTAAATCCCCCTTTGAATTTTTGCCAGTTTTTGAAATTTCCATAAAAAACTTTCCCAACAACTAAAATTCTTTTTTAAAACATTGACGACATTTGAGAGCATTCCCCACCATGTTAAAAATTTCAAAAATTATTGATCCCCTTTTTAAGAAGAGACTTGAAAAAAAGATTTTTTTCTGTTTCTAAATGAACCTGATGCTTCTACATGACGTTTCACCAATTTAAATTTCCCCCGGTACATAACCAACATGGAAAAAAAATTCAAAAAGGTATTCACCATAAGCACCATAAGCACTAAAACCCCCTTTTCAATTCCCGGCAAAACCAACATGGGGAAAAAAATTCATAAAAGAGTAATTTTTTTCGTCATTCATTATAAACCCTCATATTACGATTTCTTCTCTTTCTTTTCCCTCCTCCTTAACTACTACTACACTGGTACTTTCGAACAGAACCGAGCTTTACATCAGCTATTTATTGTTTCTTTAATACAAATTTCCCGTATAAAAATTTTATAAACTCTCTTTTCTGTACCAAAAAAGCACAATTTTTTTTATCCATTATTTTATCTGTCTAAAGGGTGCTGTAGTTTTTTTTCCCCTTTTGTGTACTCGAAGGTGTGGTAATTGTAGTTTCTCTGGGCATCAAAAGCTCCATGGTACAACAATAACCTTTTTCAAGACATAATTGGTTTTATTTACATTTTATTTTTTTTCTACAAATTGGACATTTTTTAATACTGCAAACATAAGAAACATAAACCATGTGTTTCATGGTAAAAATCTTCTCTCCTCTGAATCCTACAATTTTTTCAAATATTTTCTATTCTCTTCGTTCAAATTCTTGTCTGAAAAATAAAAAATACTGAATTATAATAAATTTAAAATTAAAAAATAAATTAAAACAATATAAAAGATTATAACATCAACAAATTAAGTAGGTTTAAAAAAAAAATATAAATACAAGATTTTGGTAGTTCTTCACTATTCAATATGCGTGATTAGGAGGCAATAAGTAGTAGTAATCTCATCGTTTGTTTTCTTCATTTAAACAATAGTGATTGCAGTAGTGGTAGTAGTATATATCTCGTCAGTTTTTTTCTTATCTAATCAAAAAATAAGTTGTTTTAGTAGTATATAATAAGTTTGTAGTAGTTCATCTCAGTTTTAGTTCTTCATTATTCAATAAATCATCATTGTTATTTGTATAATTTTTTCTTTTGTAATAATTTAAAAAATAATAATTAATGTGCACAAAAACTGAAGAGAAGAAATAAAAGCCCAAAAAACCCAAAAATAATTTAATAAAATATGTATCTTTATATTTTTGGGGGTATTAATAATTGCACTAAAAACTGTGTAAGAGAATGAAATAATAGCACAAACCTAAGGGGAATTCAATAATAGATGTATCTTCGACATTATGGTGTAAATTTCTATTTTCATGTTTTAACTCTTTTTCCATGTACGTTAAAGTTGCTTGAATACAATGTTGAAGATTAAAGAAAGGCTGTCCAGTCTGCTCAAGCTTTTGTTGAAGAATAGCTCTCACTTTATCTTGTGGAAATCCCATGGAAATAACTTCACATATAATATCCAACTCCATTAGAGTATTTAAATCAATTTCACTAATAACATTTTTAACTGCTGATACAGACAAATCATTACTAGGAGCTACAGGAGGTTTTCTTTCTTGTTGAGCCTGTAAAAAAATAAAATAAAAAATAATGGATATTCTCTTTTTTTTTCAGTATTAGTATAATCTATAGTTTAGTCAACAAAAATTTCAATTATACAAAATACACTTTTCTACCTTATCAATGAAATCTTGTCCTTTTGTCAAAAACAAGAAGTTACACTCTGGATACCAGCGTGCATGTTCAATCCAGGGCAGACCATTAGATTTCCAATTACGTATTCCATTTCCACAATGGAAACATCGCACATGATCACTTAGACCTGAATTAAAATCTAATGTGAAGCAATAATAGACAGAGATACTCTTAGTAATTACAGTATAACATGTTTTAACATTTTTTCAAAGTTATTAAAACCTTATGTCCATAATAAAAATATCATTAATAACTTACCACAGTAAAAGAATCCTGCTTCTGCCAATTCTTCAGGTTTTTGTTTAACACCTTCGGGCCATTCAGCAAAACTTTTTATTCTATTCTCATATGTTAAATAGTCTGTTTGCTTAGGACCACTATGTTGAGGTAAACACAATGTATGCTTTAGAGATCCATCTTAAATTAAATAAAACATACATTAAAAATATACATTAAGAAAATATAATTATATGATTTTTTTTCTATTATTTTCAATAAATAGATAAATAATAATAATACTTACTAGAATGTGTACCACAGACATCTATTTCCATCATCTTTCTATTTTGCAATTTAGGAACAGATGATAGGGAATCAAATATTTCATCATATTTAATTGGAATATTTCCAACTGGCATTCCCCTTATAAATAGACAATTTGGAAAATGTTTTTTCATGCTCACTTCTAGGTGTGTCACCTTTTCCACACTCCTACAATACCTTGACAGAAAACACAAGCACAATGATCATCTTTTCTAAGACTAGTAAAATCCATCACGTGCTTAAATCACTTGGGTTTAACCATTTTATGGCCAGTCTATAAAGTTTCCTAAAGCTTTTTTCCAATGCAAACCTATCATAGGATGAAAATTTCTTTGATCCATTACTCATTTTGTATACTGTTTAAATCAGTTTAGTAATCTCTGATGAATATTTATTAAAAACTGTTGGATCTTTACCACAGATGAGAGGATGTTAACCTATAGTGTCGTGGTACTTGTTAGTGACCCCCCCCCCCCCCTCCACGTTAAACAACCCACCATACACCCCCCAACATCACACAAATCTTATTAAGAAGTGTACGCGCGCCTCTTAGCACCATACGAAAAAGTGACGCTGACAACCCACATAGACGTGCTACCCTCTGCTCGATCACTCCCCCCGTCAATCGCTCTACCATTTTACTCGCGCTAAATATACCTCCCAATGATCAAAAGCATTATAAATGGAAATATTTTTAATAACAAAAAATATACAGAACACAAACTAATATATAAAAATGTTTGAGACAAACTTTTTTATTTCATACAGCCAGTTTTGTTATTAAAAAAAATTATAAAAAATAATTATATATTCTAGAAAAAAATTTTTTCAAATACCAATAAAAACTCATTGTTTCATTTAGAATTAAAAGTATTACTATCATATAATAATCTTTCTTTCACACACAAAAATTTTACCAACAGAGAATTCACTCAATTGACAGTAGTTTAAAGTTCACAGGATGGTATATCCTTTACAGTACAGGATGTAACATTCTGTTATCATTTTCTGAGGAATTAATTATTTCATTTCTGAAATTTTTCTTACTAATTTAAAATGACATCAAAGAACTTACACTTGAAGTGGAAGCATGTAAATATTAACAGGGTGGAAAATGTAATAAACATTTTCTCTTCCATATCAAACACATGTATTCAAATTTTTACATTTAAATATATCCTGATGTTTAAGGGCATCATTACCCACCCCAAGTAGTTATGTCAGAATTTATGTACTTTTTTTTATAATAGACTTGAAGCATTTTTTGTTTTTGCATAGTCACAATAAGCTTCTATATTATCTGTTTGTATTTTTCACATACCATTCCAAATTTCCATAAAATTTAATACATTTTTAACGTACACACTTAATTTACCAAAATCTTCCAATAAATTTTAAACATTTTTAATGTGACAGAATTTATTCTCAATAAAAAAAAAAAAAAAAATAGTCATTAAATTATTGTACAGATTGAGATGACTACAGAATGTGAATTAGGGAGTGTTAGCGGGTTTTTTAAAAAAATTTTTATTTAAAAAGTTTTTTATAGTTTACCTTACAAAATATTACAATTTTTTTATTATTATAAAATATTTTTTTTTTATAAAAAAATTTTTCCCCTATACACAAAAATTTTAATTTTTCATTTTAAAATTTTTTTACTAAATGAAGAAATCAACAATGACATGATGTTGTTATTTTATATCTTCTTTATTATTCCTTAAAAGAAATCGTTGAAAATGTTTTTTTTTTAAAAATTTAATTAAAATTTTTCTAAATTTTTTTTTAAAAAAAAAATTTGTTCCTTATACTGTAAATTTTTGTTTAAATCTATTAATTCAGAAAAATAGTCTTCTTCTCTATGCATCGTAACTGATCTCTAACTCTTAGATCAAAATTAACCCAAAGTCACATTTTTTAGCTAATTTTTAAAATCTTCGTATAAATCAAAAAAGGTTTTCATCATATCTCTTTTTCCTTTTTTTTTGTAAGTTATCAAACGAAAGTATTCTGGTTTCACTATATAATGATTTTTCAATTTTTCCCAAAAATCTTGTAATAGGTTTGTGGTAATTGTGGTGTAAAATCCCCAAAAATTGTAAGTTTCAAAACCTTGCAATTATAAGATGTTTCTCTTTTCTATTATTGTTTTTTTCCAATAAATGAAGTGAATTTCAAATAAATTTAGCCATACCTCCAGTTAATTATATTGGGGATTAAAAGGCTTATTCTTTGTGTAATTCAGTGTATATCATTATTGTTATTAGGACAAAAAATTATTCCCATCTTAGAAAAACTTTTACTGTTTTTTTAAAAACCCACTGTTAATAAATAGGATGTTTTCCTGTACTCCCACAGGTGATTAAAAAAAAATTATTGATATAAAAATTTTCTACTTTTTTACATTAAAGTTCCCCAGTTTATGTATTATCTCTGTAAAAAGAATAATTATATATACTAGTGGCACATTTAAGAACCCATAAGGAGACCACGGGACAGATTTGGTGGGAGCCCCGATAACAGCTATCTACCCCTTTCCCTTAAAATACCTTTTCAAATTTTTAGAAGACATGTGATAAGAAATTTTTATGAAAATTTTTTTTTAAAAAAAAAATAAAAAAAAATTTTTTAAATCCCTAACGGGTTTTTTCTATTTTTTCGAAAACTTGAAAACTTTTTTTTATTTCCAAAAAAAATTTTAAATTTTTTTTGAAAAATTTCCAAAAACTTATACAATAATTGGAAAAAAACCCGAAAAAAAATTAGGTACTGAAACAAGAAAAATATCATTACAGTTGATGGACTTACAAACAAGAAAAAAAAGAGTAATGAATCTTTTAGGATTTATATAAAGATTTCAGAAAGTTAGCCTGGAAAATGTGTTTGGTGAAGAAGATTTTGATCTAAGGGGGTCAGGGGGCAGTTACTGATTGCGTAAAGGAAGAAGACTATTTCCCTGAATTAATGAATAAAATAAAAAAATATGAAGAATTTAAATCTCAGTGGTTTTGAAAAAATTTTTTTGAAAAGAAAATGGTTTAAAAGTATAAAAAATTTATTTTAACTGACTTACTTCAACTTATGACTACCACTAACCCTGAAAAAAACCAATTTCTGCCAATTTAGTTCTGTTTTTTTTCCAAAATTTTAAAATGTTTTTCAAAAATTTTATTTATCATTAACCCCGTGTTTGATAAATAATATGTAAAATTTCCTTTTTTGTGTAATATTTAAAAAGAATTAAACTGTATTAGTAAAAAATTTAAAAATTTTGATTTTATTTTAAAAAAATTCTTAATTTATATAAAGTTAAAAAGGGCCTCGTTTGACAAATGGAGATCGAGGGCATAGGTGAATTTTCTTGCTTAAATAAAAACAAGAATGAGTTAGACTCTGAGTTAGAATGGGGGGGAAGAATTTCTGGGTAGATTTGTTTCTATTTGGTCCCGGTTGTCCCTGCGGTTAAGTGACAAGGATTTAGTGATGGTGGGCTTTGCCATGAAATTATCAGGAGAAGATAGATAGTCTTTAATGTATTGATTTTTTTTAAGTGATATATTATATTATTTTGATATTTTTTTGCATGTTTCTTTTAATAAATTTATAATAATGTAATTACTAAGAAAGGGGCCCCTTAAAGGTGGGGGGTACATAGATCCACTTACTCTTTTCAGGTAGATATCTTTTTAAAAAAACCCTTCAGATTTTTTTGCCACAAAAATTAACAACTATCATCGTAAAACCCCTCGTAAAATTAATATATAATACCTGAGTGAAAAGTGTAATTTTCGAGAGGACCTTATCATAATGATGAAATTTATCAATTTAATGTAAAACGACGATTCACTTTTTCTTTAAAAACCTGAATTTTTTTACTATTCTTCTTTCCACATCTCGCTAAAAAAAAAGTATACGATCTAAAAAATTTTGATGTCGAGACTTTTTCTGCTAGTTTGTAAATGTCCGGACTCTAGAAAATTCATTAGTAAGATTTGAATGAAGGGGATCGGACATGTGACTTGCTGCTTTTTGCTACTTTGCTTGTCTAAATTTGTTTTTTTTAAAATTTTTCCCAGATTTAGAAAAAAATTTTCAGAGTTAAAAAAATAAACAACTGTTATAAAGTAAACTCTCTGTCCCAGTACAGGTGTTACTTTTTTTCTTTTTTACAAAACAAAAATTCACTCTCCATGTGGTTATGGTCATTTTTTTTTTTTTTTTGTATCAAAAAAATTTTTACAAAACGAATTCACCTCCCATGTGGTAGTCCTTTAAACCCTCCCTGTGCCAGTACAGAATGTAAACATCGTTTCTAAAACTTGCAACTTTTAAAATTTCTTTTTTAATTTTTTATCTTTTTGGGGAACCTCTTTTGCAAACTTATAATTTTTTTTTTCGATATATTTTTTTTAGTTTTTTAAATATTTTACCAATAAGAGGTATTAAACAAAAAGTGTTTTGCCCTTTTTTTTTGGGGGTTTCGGGAATTTTTAAATACATTTGTAAAGTTTTGTTTTTTCCAAATAAACAAAAAGGAAAATGAAAAAAAAAAATAATAATTGTAAAACTGTGGAACTTAGAAAAAGAGCTTGTAGATTGTGACTTGTGTGGTTTTGAATCTTTGTCACCACCAAATTAAGATCTTAAGTTTATTTGATTTTTTTTTGTTTTCTGCACTTATTGTGAATAAAGAGCATTTGTGTATGTAGACCCCGATGATTTTTGAACCTATTAGAAACGAGTTTGAAAATGGTTTTTTTAGTTTCATCAATCATTTTAAATCTCATAACAAATGACCCTAAAAAAAGGGAAATATATTTGAAACTGGTTCTTTGATTAACTTAAACACCCTTTACTTACTAAATTTTGATGAATTTCAGTCAATCTTTTTTAAAATGGGGGGAAAGAAAAATATTATTTATTTCCATAGATGAGTTTCATCAGTTGGCTGGTTTTTTCCTGACAGTCAAGTGACACAGGAATCCAGCGATGGTGGGTTACGCCATAAACTATGGAAACAAAAAAAAGATGGATAAAATGCAGTATACAGTTTTTGTCATTTTGAGTGATCTGATTATATTTTTTTTAAGTTTTTCTTTTTGGGTCCACTTCAAAATAACTTTGACAAAAATATTGGCATGTAAGAAAGGTCAGACCCATTTATTTTCATTATATAATTTTTGAAAAAAAACATTTAAAAAAATATTGCCAAAAAAACATAACTCCATCATCATACGCCACTCGGAAAATTTAAATTTCATATCTCCTCCGTTGTTAGGAAATCTCCTCGTCATCGTCATTTTAAAGTACCCCAACTGATATTGAATATAGTACAAACGATTCACTCTTTTTTCGTCATTTAAATTTTTCAATTTTTTTTTTTTTTTCCTTTTCCCACATTTTCCTTAGAAAGAATAATGCGTTTTCAAGAATCCTGTTGTAGGGCTTTGCCGCTATTTGTAAATGTCTGAGCTGTCGAAACCTCGTTTGCCAAAGATTGAAGGAAGAAATCGATGATGTGGTGATGGTGGTAATGACTGTTTTTCTGTGATGGAAGATTGGCAAAAGTTGCTTGTAAGGCTTAAAAGAGGGGTTGATGGCGGTGACTGTTTTTCCCTTCTGCAAATGGAAGATTGGAAAAAACCCGTTGTAAGGATTAAAAGAGGGGGTTTTGTGGTGGTGACTGTTTTTCCCTTTGCTGAGATGTGAGGATTGCGAAATTTTTTCTGCTTTTTTGTACGAGACTTCGAGCCCTTATCTGTGAGAGATTTGAAAAAGCGAAAAAGATTATGTTAGCATTCTGCGATTGCGTGTGTTTTTTTGTCTCGGTACGAGCGAATGAACTGAGCCATTGTCACCAGCTGCCCCAGTGAGCATAGCATGAGCAATGACAGGGAAAACCCTAATGAAAGGCTTTCCCATTATATTATTTTTCAGCTTTTAAATATTAAAACTCTCCCTCCTCCTCATTTCCTTTTTTCCCCCCTTTTATATACACACCTCTTACAGATTTGTCAGAAACTCCGGGAACTCGTCGATTACTTCTTCTTTGGAAGAATTTTAAAGGGTTTTTGGGAAAAAAAAAGGGCAAAATCAAAACCACAGCATTTCGAAAATGACGAAAATTCGATTTATTCAAACAGTTCCTTTACGACGTTTCCCGACGCGACGATGTAGTGACAGTAAAAGTTTCCATCGGAAGAAGAAAAAAGAATTTCAGTCTGATAAAAAAGAAAGTTCAAAAAAAAAGGAAAAAATGTGATAGAAGAGGTTTCAAATGAAGATATTTTTTAATTTTTGGTAGAACACAGTAAAGACTTTTTTTAAAGCAGTTTTTTGGGAAAAAAGGAAGAAGAGGACCCAGATGGGCCACAGCAGCACCTTCACCACAACCCCCAACCCCACCCAAGAGTGGCCCCCAGCAGCACCCCCAGCCATGTCAAAATTTTTTACAAAATGGCCCCCCTGGACCCTCAAATTCAGGAATAAGAAAGGGGGAAGCAGTTCGGCTAATGTGTGACTTTAAAAGAGAAGGAAAAAAAAGACCCTTTTACAAAGAAAAAGACAAGGAATCGTTGGAAACATTCAAAAAGAATGAGGGAAAAATTTAACAGGAAAATTTTCAACTTTTTGTATTGTGTAATGTGAATATTGATTACTTAAAAATTAAAAAGAAAAGAAGAAAAAAAACAGACTTTTTTTTTAGTTTCACGAAAACTGCAAAATTTTCAGTATTTTGGGAAAGGTTATGTGATGATGATGTGATAATCTTAAAAAGAATTGGTTGAGGGTTTTTAAAGTTATGTGATGCCCCCTATGCAGGCCAAAAAATGGTACCAAATATAAAAAAAATCTAAATTTCCTCAGATAAAAGGAAACTTTGGGAAGTGGAAAAAATCAAATTTTTTTCTTTTTTTTAAAAAAAAGGGTACTGGGTAATAAGAAAAGGGTTTCAAAAAATTTGGCTCCACCTTTTTTTTAATGGGAAAAAAAAAAATGGAAAGGTATTCGGAAAAAAAATGAAAAATTTAATGTTTTAAAAATTTGAAAATTCGGGCCCCTTTGAAAGGCAAAAAGGAAAAAAAACAAATTAAAAAAAAATTTTTTGGGGAAAAAAAAATAAAATTTAAAAAAATGGCCTTAAAAAAACCATGGGGTTCCCCTTTCCCTCCCCTCCTCCTCCTCCACTTTTCCAATTTTTTCAAAAAAACCCCTTTGGAAAAAAAAATCCATTCAAACCAGTGCCTTTATTTTTGTTTAATGGGGGGAAAGGGTTTTTGGTTAATAAAGGAAAAAATTATAACGGAAAACCCAAAAAGGGGGCCCCCCCAAAAATATTTTTTTTTTTTTTTTTTTTTTTTTTTAATTTACAGAGTTTACGGCCACGCTATAATTTGTTGAAAAAAATTGATTTTTTTCCAGACCGGGATTTCCTATGGTTAAAAAAACCCAAAAAATTTATTTTTTTTATTACCACTATTTTATTATGGGGGGTTAACCCAAAATATAAAATTTGGATTTGTCAAAAAAATTAATGCCCAGAAATAATTCTTAATCTATAATAATGAAAAAAGTTTAATGACTGAAAAATATAATTTTATTGCAGATTCTTTTTCTATTAGTAGTTTTACTTTGAATGAGTGGATGTAACAAATTGATTAAAAATATATTATATAATTTTGTCTTTCCAAAAAAAATTGAAGCACACTATGTCAATAAAAAAATTACCCATTGAAAAGATTCCACCACCCATATATTTAGAAGTTTAGTGATTTTAAAATAAGGGAAAGTTCATTAAAATAACGTGACCCCATGAAAGATATGATTCCCGTTTCTATTGAAATTTGCCCAAAAAAACTAAATAGTGTTTAAATAGTGTTGAACTTTTTTAAAAATATGAAAGAAGAAGTGAATGTACTGTTTTAAATGGAAAATTATTAAATTGTATGGAAAAAAGTAGCTCCTGGAGAAATCTCTTTGCTCTTCCCATTTTTTTGGGTTCCAGCTGAAATACAATCTAAAAAATTTGCAATTTTTTAAGAATACATAAAAATAAAATGAACTTTATTTTTTTATATAATTTAAAAATATAAAAAAAAATTAAAAACAATTAAAAAGAATTAAACTAAAAGCCCCTTTCTTTAAAACTATGTTTATTCTTTTATATTAATAAAAAATCAAAAAAATGTAGAAAATTTTTAAAAAGGAAGTTTAAAAAAACCTAAAAGGGGCATTTTTAAAAGGTTTTTTAAAAAAAACAATTTTTTGAATGAAGAAGAATGGGAAAAATTAATCAATTTTTTGAAAATTTTTTAAACACCAGGGAAATTAAAAAAATTTTTTTAGAAAGAGGAAAAATATGGGAAAATCTAAACAAGAAAAAAGGGGAAAAAAAGGAACCAGAAAAAATACAAACTTTTTGAGAGGAAGAAAAGAAAAAAAGAAAAGGAAGAATTTGAAAATATTAAACAAAAGAGGAGATACACATTTCCCAAAAAGAAGAGGTTTTTGGGGAAAAATTTTTTAAAAAGAAGAGGAAAAAAATGGGAAAAAATTCTAGATATAAAATAAAACCTTTTTGAACCACCAGAAAATCAGGGAAAAAAAGAATGGGAAATAATTTTAAGAAAATAATTCATCATTGGAGTAAGAAAAGTATGTTTTTTTTATTGGAAGTTATAAATTTTATAAATATTATTATTTTTGATTTTTATCATATCTATTGAATTTGAGAATTATTATTATAATTTTGTTATATATAAAAATAAATAAAATAAATTTTTAAAAATTAATAAAAACATAATAAGGGGAATAAAATGAAAATCATTTAATAAGGTAAAAAAAATAAGGAAATTATAATTTAAAAATTAAAAAATGTAATTTTTAATTTTAAAATAAGGAAATATTGTAATATAGTTAATTTTTTTTTAATCTGAAACTGTTATATAAATTTTTATAAATTTAATGATATTTTTTTTTTTTTTTTTTTTTTTTGATCTGAAAAATTATCTATGAAATTTTTTATTTGAAAATTTTTTTTAATATAAATTTGAATTTTGTATAATTAAAATTTTTAATTTTAAAAAATCCTATTTTTTTTTAATTTTTGAAAATTATGATTTTTATATAAATTTAAATTTTAAAATTTTAAATTTTTATAAATAAAAAACAAATTTTTTTTTAAAAATTTAAAAAAATAAATTTAAAGTCCCCAAAAAAAATTTTTTAAATTTTAAAAAAAAAAAAAAAAAAAAATAAAGTTTAAATTTCAAAATTTTTTTTTTTTAAGAAAAATAAAAAATTTCTTAAACCTTTTACCCCTAAAATAACTTTTTTTTTTTTTTAAAAATTTTTTTTTTTTTAAAAAAAAAACCTTTTTTTTTTTCTTTTTTTAAAAAAAAAAAAATTTTTTTTCCCAAAAAAAAAAAAGGCTTTTTACTTTTTTTAGTTTTTTTTTTCCCTTCCTTTTTGCTTTTTTTTTTAAAAATTTTTCTCATTATATTTCTTTAGTCCATTCCTCATTTCCCTTTTAAGGAATTTTCTTTTTTTAAAGTTGGGTTTTGGGGAGAGATACTATATTAATTTTTTTTGCTGTTGTTTTCTTAATTTTATAATGGAAAAGAAAAAGAGCTTTTGCCTGTTAAAACCAAAAATTTTTCAGCCAATTGTTTAAATTTTATTTATTTTGTTTTATCCCAAAATTCTAGGAAAATAATTATCATAAGTAATCTTAAAAAATTTTAAACATTTCATTTAAAGAAAAATTTTCATAATACAAATTTTTTTTTCAATACATTAAAAATTTTTATAAAAACAAATTTGTACACATACAGAATTATAATTTTTACAATAATTAAATTTTGTTGATAAAGAATTATAAATTTTTTTTCAAAAAATTTTGTTTTTTAAAATTTAGTTTTCCAAATTATGATTATCATGCCCGACATTTCCCTATTATACTTAATAAAAAATCAATGCCTTGTTAATAGGTAAAAAGTTCAATGGTGTACAAATATTTTCTTTCAACATTTTACAATTCCATCTTGAATTTCAGCTCAAAATTTTCAGGTAATCTTAATTTCTTTTGTTTTATAACTTTCATTAAATTTGTTAAACACTCACAATTCTCATGTTCTAATTTTAATAAATAAAAAATTTTTGTTCATACTAGGATGAGTTTTATTTTGTAATCAACACATTTTTATTTTTTTTTTTCAATTTCATTTTTCATATACGTAGGCTTATCCAAAGGGTTATTTATCATAAAAAACATTTCAAAGGTAATGGTGATCCAATGTAAAAAGAGTTTAAAACTCATTTAGTGTTATCAATAATTTTTTAATGTAGGGCCACAAAACATAAGTTTTCACCCGGGCTACATATATTTTAAAAATTTATTATCATTTTTCATAAAGTCCACTTTTAAAAAAAAAAAAAATACTTTTTTTTTTAAGCCCCTTTTAATACATACAATTTTTATTGTCAAATATTGCAGAAAAAACAAAAAAATATTAAATCTTTTTTACATCCTCCATTATTATACAAAAAACAAAATCAATTTTTTAATAGCAGATTTAATAAATGAAAAAGTTTATCTCTAAATGGGGTTAAAAATCTGTTACAGATCTTTTTATAAAAAAATAGTGGGTGAATACAGTTTACACAATTGTCATTTAAATTTTTTTTAAAAATATTCTAATCAAAATATTTATTATGTTCAAAAACATATATATTTACTTTTTTTTTGCTTTATGTAATTTCTTTATATTGTGTTTTTTTCTTTTTTTTTTATTGTGTTTTTAATTTTACATATCATTTCTAGGATAATAGCTTGAAAAAGGAATAGGGTTTTTAAAAGTACCATTCTCAAAGAAATGAAAAAAAAACCCTCGTATTGTCATAACAATGTTATTGTTGCTACATGTAAAACCCTGAACAAAAATTTTTTTTTCTTTCCCCCGACGCCCCTCTACTGATGCATGTTGATTATGTTTCTTACTGGTATTAGAAAGAAAGGCACTTTCATTTTGCAAAACATGTTTAAAAGACCAACATTAGTTTATACTTTGATATCTTCAAAAATTGAATCTAGATCATAACCCCGTATTTCAAAACTTCTTCCACTCCCCATTTCAAAGCCCCTTCCAAAATTCATGTTTAGCTTGGTTTAACAATTTCCCTTATGATTATGAATTTTGTCTTTGAAATTCAACCCTATCTTTCCATTCTATTTAATATCTTTAATTAAAAACTTATAAATTTCTGTATTAACACTAAAAAATTACATTTCAATCTATGAGAATATCAACCATTTATGTAAAAGGGTTTTCGAGAAGCCTAAATTTCAAACATGATTAATATATTAAAAAGCTTTTCTCATCAAACAAGTCTTTAATAACTTCTGTTTTATCCATTTTCTTTAGCAAAAGTCTTTTTAAAAATTTCCAAGATAAACCCACGGGCAAAATTAGAAATTTTTTTTCCCTTTACTTCATCAATTTTATTGATAAATTTTTCTTTTTACTAAGCCCTAAAAGAAAAAAATTTCCGGAATTATTCAAAAATTTTTTGCCATTCTTCCAACTATAAAAACCCCCAAATGTTATCATTTAGGAGGAAACGCACCCTTTTTTTAGACATAAAAATCTCAAAAGTATTTTTCTGCTTGTAAGTTATTCTTAACCTCATTTACAAAATTTGAATAATATCCTCTTGTGGGAATCATTTAATTCTCCAAAAAAAAAAATCTTTAAAGGGGTAGTGTTTCATATTGAGTCAAACAACGCCCATATATTCCAAAGCTAATCTTCATAAGATTATTAATATCTTCAATTTATCAGAGGTTTTTTCTGTTGTGATTTAAGTAAATATAAAAGGGTTTAATCAGTGTCTCAATTCAAAGTTTATTTCTACCTCAATAATATTTTTTTGTCTTAGTTTTGAACAGCAACAACATTATCTTTTTTTCTTAAACTCTTTTTAAAAAAATTTCCCGTAATTTCTGTGATTTTTGATTTGATACAAACTGCTGTTCCCTCTATTTTTTTCATAGAGCATTTACAAACTCAGTTCTAGGGTATTTGGATTTTCAAATAATAGCCTTCCCCATGTTACCCCCAATGGCCATGTAAGTGAAAGTCCACAATTGTAAATTTTTTTAAGAGTAAAAAGTTGCACCATTGATAAAGTTTGTTTTAAAAACTAGGGGTTCCAAAAACTTTTGCAGTCGGTGAAAAAACTGGAACAATAGCATTGAAGAGTACATTTCTTATTCCAGTTTATTTCTACTTTTTTTTTTAAAATCTTTTAATTTTGAAAAGTTCTCTATGGCTTTTTTGGCTCATAATATTATGAGGAAAACCTTTATATTACAAATACCATAAGACCAAGGATTAAGGAGTGAAGAATCTCTACTGGGGCATATAGGGAAAATTTCCGAAATAGTAAAAATTGTTCAAAAATTCGTTTTTGTTCAAACCCATATCTTTTAAAGTTGGGCCCTTGAGGGTCAGACACTGTAGATGCAAATAACCACAACAACTTCAGTCTTATCATAATTTCAAAATTTGGGAATTATGTTTTTCATAAAACTTTCAAAATTCTATAAATCACACAATAACTATGTCTCTGTGACCTTTTATTTTTTAAAATTTTTAGCTTCATTTTTTCTCCCCAACTGTGTATACAAGATGTTTTAGCTAGTTCTACTTCACTTGTGAATTTTTAATTGTCAAAAATTTTTTGATTTTCTTAAAAAATGTCCTAAATTTATTTCAGTAGTCTTTGATCTTTGTTTTGTATCTTTTAATTCTTACAAATAGAGTCCCTAAAATCTTGCCCTTTTTCCTTTCTTCAATTCTTTTATCAAAAATCTTTCCATCAATGGTAAGTAAATTGGTGGAACTACAATCCCATCTTATAATTTTGATCATTCTAGAATTCCCTGGCAAAATATTTCTTTTAGTGTATATATATCATCTATCTCACAAGCTTGCTTTGTAGGAACTTGATTTTATAGTTTGAAAAGAGAGAGTTTTTAAATTTTCTGGTTCAAATGGAAAAAATACCCATTCTTTGGGAAAAAGTATTCTTTTCTCCTCCGGGGAGAAAAAAAAAAACCTGAAAAATTTATAATTTCAAATACTTAAAAGCGTAGAATCAGAAATGGATATTACTTTTTTTTTCTGTCATCTATTTCTTTTCTTCTTTAAACCAAAACAAAAAGGAATATTTTAATTTCCATTTGTAACGAAACATATATATGCTATAATCTACAAGAAAATGTTTTCCATTCCTGAAACAAAAAACATTTCACACTTTTCCATTAGGGAAAAACATTTTTTCAAAACTTCAACTGGATCTGTTTTTCCCCGATTATGATGACCTCTGTTTCAAAATACTCTGATATTCCTTTCTTTACATTTTGAAAATTTTCCCTTAATAGTTTGTAATGCACCAGTCAAATTAGTTGCACTAAGATCAAAATCTTTCTCTTCAAAAGTTGTATTTGATCTTTGTAAGTAATTAAAATTGGAATGTAAAAAGATTTTATTACCAATAAAAAAAGTGCCACATAAGTATTCCACGATTTTAATATTTTTATCTTATAAATAAAATTGATCCCGATGTATTATCTAAAAGTATTATATGAAAATCAGATGATTGATTCTTTTGGTATAACGATGGCATCTTCATACTGAGTGAGTTTTTCTTTTCCTCACAAAACAAAAAAAAAAATCTGATATAAAAGATATAATTTAACTAAAATTTTTTTTGTTTTAAAAAATAATTTATTATTATTTTAATAAAATTTCTATTGTTTATAACTTACCTTTTTTTTTAAAATGTGAGAACCCTCAGGTCCAGTTTTCCCCTAGTTTTCAATTTCCCATACCGATCAGTGTCCCTTTGTTCTGGATTTCAAATTTTCCCATAAAGAATCTTATCAGATACTTGCAGTGGGAACAATTCTTTTTTTGTGCATTTTTCCCTCTTGAACATTTTTTACTTCTTCTTCTTTAAAAATTTTATTAGAATCCCTTTCTCACTAAAATACAACCATTCGTGGTTTTAAGGGGAATTCTAGTAGCACAGGGACTTCATGATGGTGGCAATGTGGTGACTACTGAGATTCTAAGCCCTTTTGGGTCCTTTTTAAGCCTTTGGGGCCTTTATAAGCCTTTGGGTCCTTTATAAATTTTTTTCCAGTGGCAGTAGTTTAGGAAACCCCCTGTGCAGTATAAGGGGTGTAAAATCCGTTTTTCTCAACTTAAAAAAATTTTTAATATTTTACCAAAAGAATTTTTCTTTGTTTTTATTTTTTTTTCTAGTGATCTTTTTAAAGGGTTAATATAGTTTTTTTTTTAAATTACTTTTTTTTTTCATTTTTTTTTTTTAAATCGTGTATAAAAAATTTATTTTTTAAATGTCTGAAAGTCTTTTTAAAATAATTACACATAAAAGAAAAAGAAACAACTTTTTTAGGTGTAACTTTTTTTTTTGATTAAATCTATGTTCAAAATATAGATACCTTTATTTAAAAAATTTTTTTTTAAAAAAAAAAAGGGGCAATTTTTTCAGATTTTTAGGACTTTAAAAATTAAATGTCTTTTTTAAACTGGATGCAAAAAGAAAATTTTTTTTTTTAAAATAAAAATTAAATTTTTTTTTTATTAGAATGTTCTTTTTTTTTAAATATTCAAATTTTTTCAACCTAAAATTACTTCTTAAAAATTAAATGTTTTTTTTTTAGTCACAATTAATACTGAAACATTTGTAAAAAGGGATAAAGTTCCTTTTAAATTTTTTTTTCACCAAAATTAAAAATTTAAACAAATTTTGAAAAACAATTATTTACTACCGTGGAATGTGACTATGGCTAGCCCCAAATATTTAGCAGTAGAAAAAACAACACTATGAGGGATAATCCTCCCTACATCACCAAAAAGCAGTTTAGCCGAAACCGAAACACAAAAATTAAATTTAACAAAAAACAAAACAATAAGGGAAAAAAAATAAAAAATTTTAGAACGTCCTAACACAAGTAAAGGAAAAAATCAAAATAAAAAATATTGTATTCCCCCCAAAAAGAAAAAGGGGTTCTTAAATAATCCTAAAAATTTGTTTAAAGAAAAAGGGGAAAATTAATGAGGAAGGGGCAAAAAAGCTTTTTCCATTTAAAGGGGAAAACAAAAAAATGAATTATTTTCTTCTTTTTAAAGTTTTTAAAATCCAATGCCATTTTTGGGAAAATTTTTGGAAAGAATTTAAAAAATTTTAAATTTCCCCACTTTGGAAAAGACCCTCGAAAAAAGAGAAATTTCCCAATTAATTTTAGATTCATTAGGGAAAAAAAAAACAATATGAGAAAAATTAGAAAAGATTTATTAAAATTATTCAAACTTAAACACTTTTTTGCTTTGGTGGGAAACCCTTTTGGAAAAATTTCAGATTTTCCCTTTTAAAAATGTCAATTTTCCCCAAATTTGGGGGATAGTAAAATTTCAGTAAAGGAAAA
Organism: Cherax quadricarinatus; assembly: GCF_026875155.1. NCBI lineage: Eukaryota > Metazoa > Arthropoda > Malacostraca > Decapoda > Parastacidae > Cherax > Cherax quadricarinatus. The sequence goes on from NC_069485.1 coordinate 23,497,273, forward strand.
ATATGAAAAAGTAAACTTTAAAAGTAGAAGGAATAGCTACGGGGCCCTTTTTTAAGTAAACAATTGAAATTAAAAGATTGTAAAAAAATACCAAAAGCGTGCATTAAATATTTCGGCACTGAAAAAGCTGGGGACCCTTTTTTCCCCTCATGGGTTTTTGAAAGTCAACATAGGTATTTGATCCCCTAATTTAGAAATTTCTATGAAAAATTTTTTAATTTTCTTTTCATATAAAGGCCTAATTAAAGGGAAATAAATTAAAAAAAATTTAATTTTTACAAACTTTTTGGCAGGCTAAAACCCAGGGAATAAGTCTTTAAATTTGGAAAATCTCTCATCATCAAAAAAACAGCAGCAAAAAGGCACCTGTAGATAAAAAAAAATTTTAAAAAAAAAAAAAAATTTAGCAGATTTGGGGCCCATTCCCAAAAAATTTTTAAAAAAAATAAAAAGTTAAAAAAATATGTTTTTTTCCCATTTCCCTTTTTTATATAATTCTTGGTTATTTTTTAAAAAATTTTTAAAAAATTCTTTTAAAAAATTTTATTTATTAAACAATTAAAAAAATTTCAATTTTTTTCCCTTAAATATAAACATTAAATTTTTTTCATCAATATCCCAAACATATACAATAAAAATTTAAATTTAAATAAAATTAAAAAAAAAATCAAATTGTTACATATTTTCTTGACTTATTAAACAAAACATACATTTTAAAACCCAACAAAAAATTAATTTTATAAATTAAAAAAAAATTAGTTACATACTTTTTTTTAAAATTTTTTTTTATTAAGGCTTCTCAGAACACTCATTTTTCTCCAAAACTTTTTTAAAACAAAAGATATATTTTTTAAAATTTTCCCAAAATTTTTGGGGCCTTTAAAAAACAATTAAATTTTTTTTCCCCTGTTTTTGTTGTTGCTGCTGTTTCATATCATCATGTTCACTTATCATTTCTTTAGTTTTTTTTCATGAAAATTTTTTTCATTTTGGGAATAACGAAAAAAAAAAAACAAATCATCTTTTACTTTTCCAATGATTTCTTTATTTGTTTGGGGAAAAATTTTGGCCCTCCCTTTTCATTTCCCTTTTCCCACCCTCCAACCCAAAAAAACTCCCCAAAAAACAAATCCCTTTGCCATATTTTTAAAATAAAAATTTTTTTTTTAAATATATAAAATTCCATATTTGAATTCATCATTATCAAAACCACCACTACGACTACTCCCACCACCCCACTTACCCAAGAGTTAAAGAAATGATTTTTTGGAAATCTGGAAAATTAATTTAGACCAAAATTTCGGTTGGTGGGGTTCTCTGAAAGGGAAGTTTAAGACCCTGGATAAAAAGGGGAAAATATGAAAAAATTTTATGCCCCCAAGTAAAGAGATACCCAAATTTGTTTGTAAAAAAAAGAAATTTTGTTAGATATGGCGTTCTTTTATTTTTTCGGGCAATTCAGGCATTAATTTAGCAAAAATCTATAAAAAACTTTTCAAAACCCAAAAACCCGATGACCCTTTCATCATAGAAAAATATTTGCGAATATTAAAATTGCCCCAAAATTTTTTTTTTAAATTTGTTGTCGGGCACTAAAATGTTATTATTTAAAAAATTTGTTTCATTGTCTTCTCATCTTCATCCCTTTTCTTTCATTCGCAGTAGGAACAAACCCCCACTGAAAATGTTTCCCCTTTCAATAAAATTGTTCTTTAAAGTTCCCCAATTGAGTTTTTTTCTACATTTTTCCTTAATTTCCCATTCCAATACTTCATTTTTTACTACTGCTTTCTTTAATGAAATATGCTCTATTATTTGCTGTTTTTTGTTTCTTTTTTTTAAGATTTCCTTCTCAATTTTTCTCTTTAAATTTTCAAATTTCTGGTAATTGGGGGAAAGCTTTTTCTTACATCTTCTAACATTTGATCAAATTTTTGGACTTTCTTGAACTATTTTGGTTAAGAATACCAAATGTTTTTTTTTTGTTTTTTAACAAAAGAGAGAAACTTTTTTTTTTCATTTTTTGTAAAAACCCCCTTTTTACTTTTTTTATAAAATCTTTAATGAATTTTTTTTGAGATAAAAGTATATCCACATAGTGTTCTTCTTAAATTTACTGAAATAAGTTCAGTAATGGGGAATCTAATTTTGGGATTTTTTTTTGCCATTTTAACAGCCCCTTTTTAAATTACTTTCAAAAAAAAAAACTTTAATTTCCAAATTTTCTGAAGAAAAATATGACTTTTAAAATTTTATACCATAAGGAAAATTTAAACACTAGGGGCTGTATCCTTTTAAACCCAAAAAAACCCAATTTGAAAACTTTTTTTTTTCTTCGGGTGTAAATTTCTTTGTCAGCCATGTCTGGGATTGATGAGGGGTTTATTAAAAAAATGAAATTCATTAGCCTTATTAACAAAAGTAAAGATCAATGTTTTGCCCAAATTTCAGTTTTGGGAACCAACAGCCCGGGCTGAATGCAATTTTTGTTTTTAAATTTATGTTTTTTTTTTCCCAAAAATTTTTGGGGATGAGAGAAAGGGAAAAAAAAATTTAAATTTTGTATGTCTTTTAAACCCATAAGCATGTTTTTTTCTGAATCCAAAATTTTTGATTTTTTATCAAATATTTCCAAAAAAGAAATCAATTATAATATCTCCTTACTTCAATTTTACCCCCCCATTTTCATTGTCATTGTTATAAACTAGGTTTTTTAAAAAAATTGTTATCTTGAATATCCAAATACTTTTTTATTAATTTGGGGTTTCTTCAATATCATTTTTTTTGCCATAAATTTTTCATTTTCTTTTGACCCCAAAAATTTGGGAAACCTTTTAGCAATACAAAATCAAAAAAGTATTTTCTTTTACTTTTTTTAAAACCCTTTTCCCAAAAAAAAGAATCTTTTTGTCTATTTATTTTTTTTTTCTTAACCCGAAATTTTAAAATAGGAAATTTGTCCCTTTTTTTATGGCAAAGCTTTTTCAATAATTTTTGTTATATTATCAGTTTCCATTTTTATCCTTTGGAGGGAAATCCCTTCTTTAATAGTTTCTGAAAAAGAAATATAAATATATAGTTAATAACCCTTTCCCAAAAATTTAAAAAAAAAATTTATTAATAATAGTTTTAAAATTTAGTAAAATTTTTAAGGGGTTTTTTTCAGTTTAAAAATTTTATATTTTATACATACCCCGGGGTTTTCCAAATTTAAAAAAACTTTTTTTTCTCTAAGAAATTCAGGGTATCTGATTTCTCATCATTTAAAAAGAGGGGGTATTTTTAAAAAAGTTTACTTTCCCCTTTTTCATCTTATACTAAAAAAGAAAAACAAATACTATTTTTTTTTTTTGTTTCATAAATTTTTTATTGTTTTTTAAAAAAGCAAAATTTACAAGATAACAAAAAAAAAAAAATTAAAAAACATTGAATTTCCTTTTATTTTCTGTTTTATTTTTTAAAGAGTTTGATAAAAATGAAAAAATTTTAAAATCTTTATTAGTTTTTTGTAACAGGAAAAAAGTAGTAGCGCAACAGCTTAGTAGCAGCAACAGCTTTGTAAGTACCGCAACAGTAGAAGAAGGGATTAAAAATTATATTGTTTTATTATTTAAATTTCGTTTGGAAATACTTTTGTTTCCTTTTAAAACCAATTGGAACCCTTTTTCCAAATACAAACAAAAACCCTTTTTTTTTCAGCGTTTTTAAAAATAAATTTGTGTGTTGGATGTTTAAATTTTCATCATAATTTTAAAGTTACACTTAGAGTATGGTAATGAATTTTTTACTTCTTTTGTAATCCACTTTTAATATAAAGTCAGTTTTCCTATCGAAATTTTAAAATGTTTTATTCCCCTTTTTAAGTATTCGGGAAAAAAATTTTTAAAAAACCAAATTTAACTTCGATTTCGGCCCTTTTCTATTCTTTGTGTATAGGCATAAATTTTTGTATCTGAAGTTTGGAGATTAGATACGTCCAGTTTTTTGTTATAAAAACATGTTTTAATTCCTAAACATTGAAATTTTTTTTAAAAAAAATTGTATTTTTTTAACCTCTAAAAAAAAGAATTTTTGGGCCCCCTATTGTAAAAATTAATTTTTTAATACTTATTCAAATTTAAAAACTCTTTTTGTTTTTTTTTTATCTAAAATTTTTATTAGTTATGTTAAAATGGGGAATTTTAAAAGCATTAAATTTTTTTTTTAAAAGTTAAGATCGATACTCAAACAATACTATTTATTGTCAGGGAAAAATTTAAAAAAAAAAATTTTTTTGAATATATATTTTAAAACCCACATTTTAAAACAGGAAATAGAAAAATTCGATGTTGCCACCCTTACCATCTTTACAATTTGAAATTTTTTAGTGAATTGGGAGTATCAGTTTTTTTACCATTTATTTCAATACCATAATTTAAAATGTTTTCTTTTGTCCCACCTCCCCAAAAGCTTTCCCAAGGGTTTTTTTTTATGTTTTTTCAACTTTTTAATTTTTTAAAAGGGAAATTTGGAAAAAAAAAATGTTGGGATTTTTTTTTCAAAAAATCCCCTTTGGGTACAAAAAAATACACCTTTTTTTATTATCCGGGTGTAGGCGATTTCAGGCAATTTAAATCATCAACATGTCACAAATGTAAAATTTAATATACCTTTTTTCAAAGTTTTGGGGGACATTCTTCCTTTTTTTTTTATATAAAATTTCTTGTTTGTGTAAAAAAATTTTTAAAATTTTGATATAAAAAATTTTTTATATAAATAGTAAAAAAGAAAAATTTTTTTTATTTTCTTATTACAGAAACGAAAATTAATCAAACAGGGTACTTAAGAAATTTAAATTTTGTCGTCAAGTGTTTAGAAAAAAATAAAAATTTTCATAAAACTTTTTAAAACCTTTGGTTTCAATATGGTTTTAAAAATACACAAATTCATTAAAATGGATATAATAATTTTTCAAACTACCAAATTTCTTTAATTTAAGCAAAATTTATTTGGAGGGTTAACTGCCAATTTCCCAAAAGAGTGGCCACAGTAATTTTTTGAAAACAAATTCACTTCAAACTACCTATCCTCCAAAAAAAGATTAAAGTTAAAATTTTTTTTTTAAAACAGCCCCAAAATTTTTAAATCTATCAAAACCTTTAAATTTAAAACCAAAAAGGGAAACGAGTGGGAATGAAAAAAAAGCAATAAAAAAATTGTGCAGTTAAATTTTTAAATTTTCGACAAATTTAAAAATTTTACACTGGGAAAAAAAACATTTTTTAATGATTTTTGATAAGTTTTTTACTCAACAATTGCTTTGGGAAAAAATTTTAAAGGGGAGTACATTTGGGTTTTTAAACCCCTTACAGGGGTAGAAAAAAATTTTTAAATTGGGGTCAAAACCTTTTACTTCAAAATTTTTGGGAAAACATGAACGATTTCACTTTTTAGATGCAGTTGGGAAAAACTTTAGGGATGTAAATTAAATTTTTAATATTTTCCCTTTTTAAAAATATTTTTCAAATTATCAAAACCCTATAAGAGAAATGCCCTTTTAAAAAAAAATTTGCAAATTAAATTTTTTTCACTTTAAAAAAAAATAATGAAAGATTAGTAATGCCTTAAAAAAATTATTTCAAAGAAAAATAAATTTTAAACAGTATGATCGAAAAAAATGGCCCTGAATATATACACACAGTATATGCCCGATGGAAAACTTTTTTGTATCAAATTTTTGTAAAATTTCCTTTTTAAATAAAAAATTTTTTCACATTTTCAAAACATATAGAGAGTGCCATTAAACAAAATTTTCAAATTAATATTTTTTAATCACTTTATCAAAAAATAATGAAAGATTAAAATGCCTTAAAAAAATTATGCAATGAAAAATTTTCAATCAGGTATGATCGAAAAAAATGGCATGAATATATACACACAGTAGATGCAGATGGAAAACTTTATGTATCTAATTATTGTAATATTCCTTATAAAAATATTATCACATTATCAAAACATATAAGAGAGTGCCATTAAACAAAATTTGCAACTTAATATTTTTTATCACTTTATCAAAAAATAATGAAAGATTAGTAATGCCTTAAAAAAATTATGCAATGAAAAATATTCAATCATGTATGATCGAAAAAATGGCATGAATATATACACACAGTAGATGCAGATGGAAAACTTTATGTATCTAATTATTGTAATATTCCTTATAAAAATATTATCACATTATCAAAACATATAAGAGAGTGCCATTAAACAAAATTTGCAACTTAATATTTTTTATCACATTATCAAAAAATAATGAAAGATTTGTAATGCTTTAAAAAATATAATGAAAAATATTCAATCATGTATAATGGAAAAAATGTTAATATTCATAATTATTGTTGATATTATATAATAAAGCATGTCTTTTTTTTATTTTTATTTTTTTTCCTTGTTTTATTTTTTCTTCTATACTTATTAGAAATTGAATTGTTTTTGTTATTACACATTTTATCTAATTTAATTTTCTTTTTTCACTATCTTTTTTTTACTTCATCATACATTTTATTTATTTTAATTTCCATTTTTTTATTAAGTCTTGCCCTGTCATTATAATCTTTACTAAAATAGTATTTAATCCATTGTTTAGTACAAATTAAAAACAATTTAATTGATAAGATAAAATTACTGATAACTTTTTTATTTGTATTGAGAGACTTTTTAGTGTCTTCCATTTGGTTCATGTCTTCTATTTGGTTCTCCATATTTATAATAGAATTAAAAACATATAAATGATTTATATATAATGGTTATTAAAAAAATAAAAAAATATTCAAATTATGGAGCAAATTTTATTAAAATAATTGAGTATTTCAAAAATATCTCAATCATATATAATTAAAAAATGTTAATATTTATCCATATTACATAATGAAGCATGTATCTTTTATTTTTTTATTTCTATCTTCTTTTCCTTGTTCTTGTTTATTTTCTGTAAAACATTTTAGATTATTATTAAAAACTGAATTATTTTTTAATTCATTACACATTTTATCTAATTTAATTTTCTTCTTTATTTCTCTATATGCTAAAAAATATTAATGATTTATTTATATATAAATGAATAATAAAAAAATATAAATCATAAAAAAAACATATTCAAATATATATATATATATATATATTTATATATATATTTTTATATATATAGATATATATATATATATATATGTATATATATATTTTTTATATATATATTATATTATATTTATATTTATATATATTTTATATAAATTTATATTATTATATATGCAAAACAACCACGCGAAAAAATAGAGAACATCAAACGCGCTTGGAAATTTCTCTATTTTTTCAGAGTGTGTTGTTTTGAATATCTGTATCACTGTTTACTGTGATTTATTGCATATATCTATATATTATATATATAAATATATATGATATATTTATATATATATATATATACATACAGTCATATATATATATACTATATATATTATATATATATATATTTTATTTATTTTTTATATATATATTATATATTATTATTTCAATAAATTAGTCTTTAATTAGATTTAATTATGTATGCAGTCTTTAATAAAGTCCATAAAAAATATTAAAAAATATTCACCATAAAGGATTTTCATACTAATATTATAATATTTTCTCTTCATTATAAAATAACAATAATATTTTTACTTATATTTTGTATATTAATAAAACTGGAACAATATTTTGGTGTTGCAATTGAACTGTGGTGTAAATGATATGTTTCTAAAGTCATGAACCTGTTTTGTTGGATTCTTTCTACCTATTACTACTGCTAAGGCGTGGGGTAAATCAAATTTTATCATAAATTAGTACCAATGGGTTGGCCTTATTTCTCGATTTTAAGGTTAAGTTATTTTTTTTATTAAGTTTTATTTAATAGAATAATAAAAATATGTATTTTTTTGTAAGTAATAACAAATTTTAGTATTTTTTCTTTATTTACATCACGATAATGGATGTTTTACTTTCTCTCATTTCTTATTGTGAAAAATTATTAGAGGAGGAAAAGAATGAAGATTTAGTCTCTACTTCTTATTAATTATATTGTGGGATGTACAAGTAAACAGAATAGAATAAAAGCTTAATGAAAACTATTTTACACTCAATTACATTCTCAAAAATATTTATGCTTACAAATTTTTTGGCTGCGAAATTCGTAATTTTCGTAAATGTTATAGGACCAAATTCTACTTGATAATGGTTGTTACATATAATTATTATTTTTTTAAATTAATAAAATATGATGAATATTCCAAACTATATTTAAACTAATATATACAATATAATACAATATAATTTGAATTTTTTTTTAGATTTTTAGGATACAAATTTAAATTTATGTTATCAAGTTACTAGCTCAGTAAACACATAAGAATGAATTATTCCCAAAAGTAGCAAGTGTAATTTATACAAACCAGGGTTCATTGGAATCTTACGAAAAAAATTGCTAGTCTTGTGCTCGTTCTTGAATATAGTTACTGAAAAAAAATATTTATTTTTTTATATTTTTGGTAAAGTAATAATTATTAGTTATATTTTTTATTTATAATAATTAAGTTAATAATTATAATAATAATAATAATAAATAATAATTGATATTTGCTACAGTTAAACTTGTTTATTATTTTAGGTTTATCATATTGGCAGTGTGTTCAGTATTGGGTATATAATATTACGACTAGCAACTCCCTTTGTACCCTTTTTAGAAATACCATTATGTTATGAGAGTTATCGTGCCATCGTCTTTCATTTAAAAAAATACCAAAAATGTAATATAGGCGACTGGTTCTTTTTATATTCAATTAGGGTAGTTTATTAAGATTAATCTAAATATTTAATTGCTGAAAAATATTTCATAAAAAAATATAAAAATTGTAAACGTTTAATTGATTTTATATCTTTTCAGCAAAAAATATGGATTCCACTGATCTATGGAAGAATTTATTCAAAAATTAGATTTAAGTCTTCACGAGATAATAATTTATGACCAATACATGACAAGCTATAACATTTCTCTTTATTTCCAAAGTTGATGGAACGAAATAAACAATGTATAATAAAATGAAATAATTTCTATCATTTATTTCTAGTTTTAAGATCCAAAAATTTCATTATTATTTCACATTATTTTATTTAATGTGCAAACTTCAAACATTTTTTGTTTAACAATACAAAGTATAACAAAATTATTTGCTAAAAAAATCATGATGAAATAGAGAATGATGTAAAAGAGATGATGGAATTTGAATCTTTCATTCTAGATTTAATATTTTTTTTAACAATTTTTATAAAGTGTCATTAATAGTATCATTATGATATTATCACTTTTGTGGACGTAGTAATCTTATCCATTAATATAAAAGACAAAATTAAAAACATTTTATTCATAAATTTTAATAATCAAGTGTCTAAATATTGAACAATTTTTCATAATATTTTAATATTCAAGAGACTTTAAAATAGTTATAGTCATATTTGTAGTAATATAAAGTTAAGATCGCTTCAAATTTGAATTACAGCAAAGGAACTTGTCTTTTTGATAAAAGTAAGAAGTTGTCTTTTTTGCAAACATTTTCGAAATGTTTCCATGTGTTTTTATGCTCATCATTTTCTTTTTTGTGCATTTCAAAATCTTTTAATAGTTGAAACACATCTATATTGATTTACACCACCAGGTTTTATGGGAAGTTTAATTAGGCATTGATATTACTGGTTGGGTACATGGACTAATGGGAATTTAATGATGAAGGAAGATATTGTTCCTCCTCAAGCTGTTGTTTATGAGATGTTGGTTGTGGTTTCACATCTAAGAATTGTTTTCTAGGTTCTGTTGACTTCCTATTCTGTGTTAAAACTGGATTTTTTAATAATTCAGGCACATCTACAGCACCCTTTTTAATGGGAATTTATAGGCATTTTAAATTACTGGTTTGTGTACAAGGAACTAATGGGATGTAATGATGAAGAAGAATTTGTTCCTCCTCAAGCTTTGTTTTTGAGATGATGGTGGTGGTTTATCATCTACAGAATTGTTTCTAGGTTCTGTTGACTTCCTATTCTGTGTTAAAGATGGAGGTAATCTTGAAGATACATTAAACTCTTCGCAGTAACTCAGGATGTTCAGCCCAAAATTTAAAAGTTCGGCTGGAATTATCATTGTTACCGACTACCTGGAACACATGGTACCAAAAGATTGTACTAGGATACCTCTATTATGTGAAGCAACCATTTCTAAACAGAAGTTTAATTAATAATAAAAATATAAGTTGTAAATATTTCTATTAAAGAATCAAGCCTTTTATTAATATCTATAATATGTTAAGTTTATTTATAGAATAATGTCTGACTACTTTGTTAAGGAGCACTAAGAGTAGAGCAATGTCGACTTACTTAACACGTGTTTGACTTCCAGTCAGTCTCTACTAACAACATTGTAGTTAAGAGTTTCAACTGATATATACAATGGACAAACGTTTTGTTTTAAGTTTCATTTCATAGAAAATGCGTTTTGTTGTTTGGTATTATACTGCTGTGTATGTCACCTTCTTCCTGTACAAGTCCAAACTGACCCAGACAATCTGCTGGGAAAAATGCACTGTTAGTCCATAAAGGCTTTCGTTGTCGGTAGGTTTTATGCCTGTGATTGTATTTGAGTTGTGTTAAATCTGTTGGAGATTGCTGAAGGTTGATGTATTTCTTCACTGTGTGCATTATTTTTTTTGCTGTGTACTTAGTTGTGTTACTTGTATCTGTTGGTGAGAAGATGCAGACACAGAAGTCTGTATAGTAGCTTTGCCTGGACAGAGGCTGAATGGGGACTTGTGGAGTACAGTGAATGCCACTTTTTTTTCATCTTTCTTCGTTTGTCTTTTGTTTTTTGTTTTGTTTTTTGTTTCCTCTTTTTGTTTCTTCGTTGTTGTAATTTGGGAAAAAGGTCCTGATTCTCTTGTTCGTTATCGCCTTGTTAAGTGGGCACTGAGTTAGCAGTTATAGGGGATTCTCTATACCATTGTTCTGATAAGGGTTGATGATGCTTGGCTGCTATCGCATCTGTTCTCTTCATGACATTTTCCCAGGCTATCTTTAGAATTCTCGCGAGTCTCTTTGGACATTTGGGTTCAAGAATGATGTTTCTGCTGCAATTCGGACAGCGTGGAGTCGGTAAGATGCATTTTTTTAACTTGAGAATGCATTCTTTTGTAGAATGGCGGCAGGCTTATAGACTACCGCAAATTTCTACTGTTTAAGACAGCGGTTGTATGTGTCCCTAATGCTGGCTACATGAACAGCGCAATTGGTTCTTCCATAAAATCTCGACATTGTACCGACCCAAAAAACAAAATCCGCTGGAATGGTAGATTGGTCTATATGTGAATTAAAGGACGTGCTGAGTTAGTTTGTTACCTGCCGCCAACTCTTCTACTTGGAAAATGTGGAGACTATACAAATTTTGGGGTGAGTTGCTATTGCTTCGATGGAAAACTTCAAAGTGGGTATTGCATAACTACACCCATATTAACTTTTTCTTGAGAATCCAGTTCTTCCAAAGTGAAAGAATGGTGTTTTCCATAACTTCCTTTAAGTATATACATTTTCTGTTGATAGGAGTTAATTAATTATTTGTTCTCCCCTCAGTTAAAACCATATCTTGAACTTAGTTTATACTGTGTTGTTAGGTGTTTAATCATGCCATAGTTAGTTTTATGTTCCCCATAAGCCTTTATCTTGAATTTAGAAGGTGATGATGATTCTTCCGTATTAGCTGGCTGCATAATTAGGTGTGGCATTGAGACTATGATACAGAATGATGCTAGGATTGTGTTCTATGTTGGAGGTTAAAGAAGATTTGAAGTTTAAAGAACATTTTTTATTTTTTATTTATAATTTCCAAGATTTAACTCATACAATTTTAATCAGTCAATTTTTTATAAACATCCTTTCAGTTAGACAAACAATTTCATTTAGCATAATTATTTCAGTTACTTACATATAGTAGTATAACTATGGAAATTGCCAAAAAAAATAATGATAATTAGAGTATAATGTAAAGAGATTGTGATGTAGTCCAGCTGGGCTTGTGAGGTCTCTGGGGAGACCTAATTTAACCAATTATATGGTCACACCTTGCCTTGGCAAACATCTGTAGCCATGCCCACATCTGAGGGCTTTTGTTCTTGACGCCTCAGACCTAGGCGTCAGGTCGTACACGTAGTTGTGGAGGGTGCTTGGACCACCATAAAAGCCCAAGGAAGAGCATGATCATGAGATTCGAGCGGAGCTACTGCTGGGGCGCAGAGCTCCTGAGCAGAAGATTCGGGCAGAGCTCTGGCCTGGGTGCAGAGCTCTGAGCAGAGAGAGATTCGAGCGGAGCTACTGCTGGGGTGCAGAGCTCCTGAGCAGAGATTCGAGCGGAGCTACTGCTGGGGTGCAGAGCTCCTGAGCAGAGAGTCGAGCGGAGCTGCTGCTGGGGTGCAGGGCTCGGGAGAAGGCTGCTGAAGTCTCTGGAGGAGACTGTTGGAGGCAGTGGGCAGAGTACTGGCTTGGCGCATTACTCGTGCTGTGTAGGTCTTGGGACCTGTGGCTTAGTTCCTGTGGTGAACTGTCCTCTGTGCTATATTGTAAGTTATATTCATTTTGGTCAAGTTGATTGTATTCCCTGTCTCACTGAATATGTGTACCACCCCATTTATCTAAACCACAATAATGTTCTGTTCCCAAATATATTATGGTACAAAGACGTAATAATAAACTGTGTTTGAGTAGAATAGTAATATTCACTTTCCCCGTTATTTTCTCCATTTATTTATGTTTAGTTAAAGTAGTGAGAGGGTGAGTAGTGTAGTGTGGCGGGTAGAGTAATGAGAGGTGAAGGTGTAGTCACCAGTGACCTCACATTACCTACCTACCTCCGCATACCTCACTCCTACCACCTCGCCTGCCTGTCCCCTACCTACTGACTCCCCCCGCTTACCCCCATATTCCCCTAATCATTACCCCCCTACATGACAAGATGAATATAAATTTTCAAACTCACATTCACAATTTTTATAAAGTGTAGCATTAATAACCATCATAGAGTTATTTTCATAATAATTTTGTACAGCTTTATCATTAGTGTAAAAAGACTCAAAATTTAAACAATCATATAAATATTTTAAATACATAAGAACCTTTAAAACATTCATTGTCATATTAGTGGTAATACATATATCAATTTCTTCTTCAATCTTTGAATTACTATCATTGCAAGGTATAGTAATTTCATAATAATGACATGTTTTTAGTACAAGTGGTAATGATGTATGATTTAAATAATGATCATAAAGATATACATTTATATTAGGCCATGATATGTGAATTTTAGCTGGTATACAGTTTTTTTCTCTAAAAATCCAATGAAAGATCGAATCATTAAAGTAGGAATCATCATCTGTAAAAAAAAAAAAAAAAAAAAAAAAAAGGAAAAATTTAGATAAATAAATAAATATATTTTCAAAAAATTTTATTCAGTAATTTAAATATTATACATTTAAATCTATACTTACTTTTAATTCCATTAGTTATACCTAATAAAAAGATGAATAACAGTAACATTGAATTTAAAAATTTTCAGTATGGAAATGAATGGAAAACTCTTATATATATAGTGGAGGATTGATTACTCACAGGATTATTGTTACTTCAATTTTATTTTTTAATTACATAAATTCTGAGAATAATTTTCTCAATACAATTTACATGGGTCCAGTCCCTGGACCCATTACGTACCTCTGTAATCTGTAAATACCTTTGTAACTTGTCATGATTGTGACCAGACTTACCTGGAGTTCATTACCTTTGTAAATTGTGAGTTCATTACCTTTGTAAATTTTGTTCATTCCCTTTTGTAAATTGGGGGTTCTTACCTTTGAAATTGTGAGTTTTACCCTGAAATTTGCTCAGCATAAAAACTTTGGAGTCCCCCCCCCCTGGACCAATTATGTACCTCTGAATCTTTTGACTACCGCCCACAGATGGGTATGGGTTGCATAATAAACATTTTAAACTAACTTTTGAAAACTTATTATTTCATTTTCAAGTTTACGCTTAATAAATTTGATACTTTTTTCTAAAGAAAATTTTAAAGTTTAAATCGGGAATATTAACAACAGTTTTATCTTCTTTCATTTTATCCTCTTTATTTTTTCTGAACACATGTTTTCTTCTTTTCTTCTTCCCCTTTTTTTTCTTCTTCTTTTCTTTTTCACTTTTGAAATATTAGTCATTTTTTTTTCTTCGAGTATTCACTGGGGGGCATCTAACATGACATAGTTTCAAAAAATTCCTGGACATCTAAGGGTGCAATAACACTGTTTTTTTCATTTTTATCAAAAACTACTACATTTTCATTACTGCTGCACATTTAAAAAAGATTTTCTTAAACAATGATTTTAATTCTTTATTGCCCAAAACTTTACTTTTTTTTTTTATCACTTTCCTTTTTGCGTCTTTTTCTTCTTCTTTGTTTAGCTTCGGCAAAACACTGTAGCATCAACGTTGCAAAACACCACTTTTTTTTTTATCAAAACACTACATTTTCTTTACGCAGTAACATTTATAAAAGATTCTATTCAACAATGACTTAACTTCTTTTTTCCAAATTTTTCTACTTTTTCTTTTCCACTTCCTTTGTTGCGTTTTGTACTTTTTTTCTTCTTCTTATTCTAAAATTTCCATTTTATTACATTCAATAATATTTTTAGTATTCATTTAATGAATTGTTATTGTCCAGTAGTTTTTCAAAGTTCGATTAAAGACTATCTTTTGATAAAATCATTTCATCTTTTAAAAAATAATTTATAAATTTTTGAAAAAAAAATAAAATTTTTTTGAGAATAAAATTATTTACAATTGTTCTTCTTTTTCATTTTTAGACTGTTCCATGTTGTTTTGACCTTTGTTCTTCCATTTTTTTAAGAAAAATTTTACTATGTAAATTTTTTATAGGTGATTAATTTAATAAAAGAAAATAAAAAAAATATTTTTTTTAATTTTTACATTTGATTTTTTCTTTTATATTATCGTTTGTTAGCGATTAGTTTCTGAAATCCTTGAATTACAACTTGAAAAATTCATCAAAATGTGTCAGGGAGTCCTTCTAAAAAATTTATGGAATTTAATAGAAAATTTGGAATGTTTTTTCCCAAAAAATTTATGAGCACAGAAATATGATATTTTTTAAGCTTTGGAATTTTTTTTTTAAAAGGTTGATAGCGTTTAAAAATAAAAATACCAAATTTATTTCAACAATTACATGTTCCAAATTTTCGAGACTTTTCCTCGTTCAGGAGAATAAAATTCTTTTGATTCTCTAATATTTGTTATAATTTTTCCCACAAAATAATTACTATGCAATCAACAAACCACGGCGAATCAGATTACGATGAAATTTGCAGAATAAAAAGGCCATCATACCTTCTTTAAAGTCGTTTTTTTTTTTCGTTCATTTTTTTATAAAGGAAATTGAGGAAAAATTAAAAACTCAAATGATGTAGGAATACCAAATAAAAACGTATCGAAATGAAAGAATCGAAGCCTTTGTATAAGACCGAATATATTCAGAAAATAAAGGGATAATTATTCCCGATAAAAAAAATGGGGGGCATTAGTAGGTCTCTCCTTTCAGCATAATTTGACGAACCCCTGCTGGAAAAATTGCCATCAGTTTTTTAAAAAAAGAGGCATTTAATGGTTTAGTTGTACTATTTCATCCAAATACCAATTTTCACTGCTTTCCCACCTCGACCTAAATCGGGGTTTCGTTCTTGGAGACCTTTATGGCCGATGATTTGAAAAATTCCCGCTGAATCCCTAGAATATTTTTTAAAATTTTTAAAAAAACCGTTTTGCCTGAATTAAAATCACCAATACAAAGAGTATTTTTTTAAACAGTTGACGATACATGCTCTAATTTGGGTGAAAAAAAATATAACAAGTAGCTGCATCATAACAAAATTTTTGAAAAAGGGGTTAAAAAAATTCCAAAAGAGGACAAGAAAACAGCTGGATAGTTCACCCACTTGATCTGTTTTTATATGCACCTTTTTAAATTTAAGATTATCTTTTAAAATTTCATCTAACTTTTAAATTTTTTTCGTCAAAAATATTTTTTTTTTATTTACACAAATACTCATATTTCAAATATATTATTTAAAAGGGGAAACGTATTTAGAAGTTTTGACTATTTTCAGCAATTTTTTAAAGATTCTATTGAAGTGCCCATATTTTGTAAAACATATTTAACAAAATGACCAATTCTTAACTTTTCCCGACCAAAGTCGCTTATTTTAAATCATAGATATTGTTCACGACTCTTGATTAAAAATTAAGATTAATTTTTTCAAATTAAATTTTTTGTTTCATATTCTGTATTAATAATTCTTTTTTTTATTGGATTAAATTGTTTTTTTAAGAAAATTGCTTGTGAATATTTTTGAAGAAAATTTTTAAACTTTTGACCAGTTATATCTAGGGGGCAGTACTGATGAATTTGGTTGATTTGTCATGGTAATGGTAAAATATCAAAAACTTAAAATTTTTTTTTTACAACTTCCACTTAAAAAATAACAAGACGGTGAAGATATAAAAAATTGGGGCAAATCTAATTACCCATTTTAAGGTAAAAATTTTTAATGAATTTACCATACACAAAAAGTATTATTTTTTTTTGTTTGTATATTAACTGCGAAAACAACATTGGAACTACCTTTTTTTTTCCTTTTATTTTTATGGGATTTTCTATGGGGTAAAAGGGGAGGATATTGTAAAGAGGATTTTAACGTTTGATCTTTTGTTGTATTTTTTGTTGTTGTTTGTTAAAATTTCTTTTTTTTTTTATTTTTTGTTTTTGTGTTGTTTTTTTTATTCTTCTTGGGTTTCGTCTGTTTTTTATTGTTCAATTTGTTGTAATTGTTCTAAATATTGTACATTAAACTCTCTTTGTAAAATAGACGGGATATATATGTCATTTCGGGATAAACTGAAGTACTTACTTGTCTATGAGCCTTGGGCCATTTTTTTATTTTACCCAACTAAATGAACAAAATTTTTTTTTACATTTAATGGCTTAAAAAATTGTAATAAAATTTTTATAACTGTGTATTAAAATTCTGTAATATTTTATAACCAAATTTTAATACAGGAAATTTTCGTGGATTAGTAATCTATTAGCAGAAGGAACAATTCGATATTCATCATTATCTAAAATAGTCATTCCATTGTTGCAAAATTTTTATCTTGGAGTTTTAAAATTTGAGGAAACATCTTAAATGTTCGTGAAAAAAACAACATTCATTTATGATAAGTAAATTTTAAAAAGGGAAAAATAATCCAATCTTCTAAACATTTTTTAATTGTTCGAAGCTTTTGTTTTTGGGGAGAAATAAATCTTTTAAAGAGAATTTTTATATCCTTTGTTTTCTGGTAAACTTCCCCCTACATTGAAATAAAGATGATAAACTTTTATTTTAATAGACAGCTTTTTGTTTGCTTTTCGGTACACAAAAGAAGAGACAAAAAAAATTTAAAGTGGAAATGTCGAGAAACTTAGAACAAAACGAACAATATGAAAATTTGTATGGTTGCAATTTCTGTAAAAAAAAGGTTTTGTAACCCCTATTTCATCACATCCTATAACTGACATGATCTCAAAGGTTTAATAGTGAAAATTGTTCAAAAAAAATTGGTAACATTTTGATGTTTCCAATTACATTATTATTATTATTTTTATTATTTTATTATTATTTTTTTATTATTATTATTTTTATTATTTTTATTTTTTTCTCAGAATTTTTATAAATCGAAAATGTAGGAATTTTTACGAAATTTAAAATTTTACTTTTGGAAATTGTATTAAGCTTTTATTAAATTTCCCTCCATTATTATATTTTTATTATTTAAATAATTTGGAAATAAATTTATTAATTTTATAAAGTATTTTAAACCTTTAATTTTGTAGAGGGAATAAAAAAAATCCAACCAAAACTTATGATGTGAATTGTCACTTTTAGTGCCGTGTTACAATTTAATAAAATTGTGTGTTTTTTCTAAATTGGTGATTTTCTCAAACACTATTAGAACACTATTCATTCTTTTAAATAATTTTCTGAATAAATTTCATTTTTATTTCTAATAAATGCTTTTTAAAAAATTTGAAAAGTAATCAGTAGTAATTTCTTTTTACAATTTAAAAATATCAAAACCAATAAAAATTTTTTTTTCTTTATTTTTTCAAATATTAAAAAATTTAAAAGTAGTTTCAATATTTTGGGAAAAATCAAATTATTTGTAATTCTGGGGGAGTAGAAAATATATCATATACATAATTATTAAAAAAAACTGTAAAGGGAAATGTGAATCCCTTTCCGTACAGAATCTAACAAAAAAATGAATTTACTTTTTAGAACCAAAAAACTATAATTAGTATTAGTCAACAAAATCTTTTAATAATTGCTTACATGAATTTTCCAATAGGGCAAAATCCTAAAACATAATAAATATAAGGAATTTTAATAGAAATCCAAAAGCAAAAGTTTCTGTTTTACCCATAAAATACTGGATCCAGTATAATCCTACAAAAATTGTCAAATGAAAATAAGTTCATAAACATAAAATTTGGGTAAAAATTTTTTTTTTTATTTTTGTCTAAAAATTTTTAAATTGCGAAGAAGTGGAGACGCTTTCTAACTTTATATTCTAGGTATTTTTAATACGATAATCGAGGACAATTAACTATTACTTCTTTATATTTTTTTAAATCGCATCTAAAACAAAAAGAAAATTCTTTTTATGGGTAAATTTTAAATACTGAGAATCCCTTACATATTTCCCTTAAGAAAAACGAAGATATAAAATTATGAATTTTTTCCATTTTTTTAATTGATTAACAAAAACTGAGATTTGCCTTTCTTTTTTCGAAACACCAAATCCATATATTTGTGTCGTCATTGTATTGTGTTATTAGTATTATTTGATTAAGAAATTTTACTATATTATAAAAGTTCCTTCTCAGAATCACAAAAATTCATTCATAGGATTATATCTTTTTTTCATTGGTAGGCATACCAATTCTTTTTTCCTCTTCAACACTTCTGTCATTATTTTTATTTTTTTTTCAATTTTATATTTTTATTTTAAAAATTTTTTTTTTTCAATTTTTCATTTATATTTTTTTAAAATTTTTCTTTTCTGGTTTTATCATTGTATTTTCTATTTTACAATGATTCCAAAATTTTGGGGGGCAAGAACATAAAATAAATAGGAAAATTTTTATCATATACCGGGGAAAAATTATTAAACAATAATTTTCCTTTTCTTTTTTTGTATATATTTTTAATTTTATGAGAATTTTTAGTATTTCTTATTTAAATTTTTCATTAATGGAAGGTTATTTTAAATTTTAACTCAAAGTTTTTTTATAGTAAAAACCCTTTATAATAATTAAAATACTTGGATATATTATTAAAAGAATAATTAATTCTATTTTAATCATTTTTATTATTCATTAAACAGAACTACTGATACAGTTATAAAGCAAAGTACATAGGAGCTATTCATTATTACTTGGTGAATAATAAACAATGCTGACACTTTACACAAATCACAATACAAAACTGAGTCACCTAGCTACAAAAACACAATAAAAATATTAACTGGTACAGTAAAGTGGGATACATAGCTAAAATTAAAATTACAACTCTATAATCTTTAACTAGCACCTAGTGCCTATTCACAAAAAATTGATATTATGAAATGGCTCCTAATCAAAATGAAAGTTTTATGATAAGGAAAACTGGTCAATTATGAACTAGCCCAAGTTATGAACTGGCACCTAGCCACAATTAAATTATTAATTGGCACCTAGCCAAAATGAAATGAAAACTGGTTGGTCAATTATGAAATGACTCCGAAAACTGGTTGGTCAATTATGGAATGACCCCAAGTTTGAACTGGCACCTAGCCACAATGAAATGAAAACTGGTTGGTCAATTATGGAATGACCCCAAGTTTGAACTGGCACCTAGCCACAATGAAATTAAAACTGGTTGGTCAATTATGGAATGACCCCAAGTTTGAACTGGCACCTAGCCACAATGAAATGAAAACTGGTTGGTCAATTATGGAATGACCCAAAGTTTGAACTGGCACCTAGCCACAATGAAATTAAAAACTGGTTGGTCAATTATGGAATTTACCCCAAGTTTGAACTGGCACCTAGCCACAATGAAATGAAAACTGGTTGGTCAATTATGGAATGACCCCAAAGGTCAATTATGGAATGACCCCAAGTTTTAACTGGCACCTAGCCACAATGAAATTAAAACTGGTTGGTCAATTATGGAATTTACCCCAAGTTTGAACTGGCACCTAGCCACAATGAAGTGAAAACTGGTTGGTCAATTATGGAATGACCCCAAAGGTCAATTATGGAATGACCCCAAGTTTTAACTGGCACCTAGCCACAATGAAATGAAAACTGGTTGGTCAATTATGGAATGACCCCAAGTTTGAACTGGCACCTAGCCACAATGAAATGAAAACTGGTTAGTCAATTACGGAATGACCCCAAGTTTGAACTGCCACCTAGCCTGGTCAATTATGGAATGACCCCAAGTTTGAACTGGCACCTAGCCACAATGAAATGAAAACTGGTTAGTCAATTATAGAATGACCCCAAGTTTGAACTGGCACCTACCCAAGTTTGAACTGGCACCTAGCCACAATGAAATTAAAACTGGTTGGCCAAGTTTGGACTGGCACCTAAACAATTACACTTTTTTCCTCTTATATTTTTATTATTAAAATTAATACACTCAAATGTTAAGTCTCTCTTATTATTTATTTTTTTAATTACTTCTTTTGTTTTTTTAATAGTTTCTTTTGCTTCTTTAACTATTTCTTTTGATTCTTTCATTTTCTTTAAAGTTAAATTCAAACCTTCATGAATTTGACTTCCTTTTTTTCTTTGTAAAATACACCACCTAGTATCTTCATCATTAATTGTTTCAGTAATAGTATCATCCTCTTTTGTTTTTGTTGTAGTATATTCATCATTGTTTGTTTTTTCTGCTGTTTTTCTTGTAGCATCATCCTCTTCTGTTTTTGTTGTAGTATGTTCATCACTATCTGTTTCTTCTGCTGTTTTTCTTATAGCATCATCCTCTTCTGTTTTTTTTTGTAGTAGTGTCTGTTTCTTCTGCTGTTTTTCTTTTAGTACTTTCATCATTAATTGTTTCAGTAATAGCATTATCATCATCTGTTTTTGTTGTAGTAGTAGTTTCTCTTGTAGTAGTTTCATAAACTATGTAATAATCTTCATCTTTTGTTGTTTTTGTTGTAGTACTTTCATTATTAATTGTTTCAGAAATAGCATAGTCGTACATTTCAAATTGCTCATCCTCTTCTGTTCTTGACGTAGTAGTAGCTTTTCTTGTAGTTTCAGAAACTACCTCTTCTGTTGTTTTTGTTGTAGTACTTTCATCATTAATTGTTTCAGAAATAGCATAGTCGTACATTTCAGATTGCTTATCGTCATCATTAGTAAACACATTCTTAACACACTGCTCTACATCATCAGCAATCAGATCTATTGTTTTTGGAGTATCCATTTCTTTAATTATTTTTCTGGGAGAGGAATAGGAGACACTATTTCTGAGAAAGGAATAGGAGATGAAGGCCGAGAAAGAGAAAGAGGAGTAGAAATAGGAGAAGTAGGAGATAAAGGCTGAGAAAGAGAAGGAGGTGTAGAAATATAAGAAGAAGTAGGAGATAAAGGCCGAGAAATAGAAAAAGGAGTAGAAAGGGGGGTAGTAGTAGGAGATAAAGACCGAGGAGTAGAAAGAGAAAGTAAAGTTGCTAGAAGTATAAGATTATCACAAGAGCAATAGGTACATTGAGAAGGAGAATAAGGAGGAGGGGGAGTATAAGGAGGGAAATAGTGGGGAGAAGAAGAAGAAGAAGAAGAAGAAAAAGAAGAAGAAGAAGAAGAAGAAGGAGGAGGAGGAGGAGGTGGTGGTGGGGGAGAATAAGGAGGATCAGGTGTTTGAAGATTGGACAGAAGAGGGTTTTTTTTTTCAAGAATTTTAGAAGTTGATGGCCTTTTCATTTATTAGAAAATTATTGTAATATCCATTCCACACCTGAAATAAAACAAATAAAAATTAATATTTCATATTTTTTTTAGTTCAGTTTTAAATTACAAATTAATATTTAATATTTTCAGTTCAGTTTTAAATTACACTTGCTTTTTTTAAATAAAATATAGTCTTTTTAATTTTATGTACCTAAGGGTAATAATATGCCACAGTTTTATATACTCTAAGTAAATAAATTAAATAAAATGTACATAAAATTTATAAAATATATATAAAATTAACAATTCTTTTTTTTAGGTTCAAAATTATTTCATAGTTTATTAAGACTAATCAACCTATGGCAGTTATGATCAATACTCTTAAAATATATATATAAGAATTGAAAATCACTGCCACAGGCTAATTTATCAACAATATCTTTCCATTTCTGAAGAGTATGAAGAATCTTCTTTCTAACTTTGAACGAAAAATACTAGGTCAGTATTTAATTAATTAACTAACCTATTATTTTCCGTGCTAAAGTTAGTAAGGATATAAGGCAAATATCTAGGTATTTTTATCTAGGTATTTTTTTCTGACTTGAGTGTGGTTCTATTAATTTATTATAGTTTTCCCTCTTCTTAAATATATATATAAGAATGAGAGGATATGATAAACTAATTTTCACTGGTCAATATCTAGGTATTCTGACTTACGTAATGAATTTATTGTAGAGTTGATGGTGAGTGTGGTTCAATTAATTTATTACAGCTTTCCCTCTTCTCAAATATATATATAAGAATGAGAGGATACAGTAACAAACTAATTTACCAATATTTTTTTTAAATATTCCATTTTTGAAGAATAGTATAATTTAACTTTAAAAACAAAAAATGATAGAGTAAATTAAATTAATTACTAAACTACCATTTTTCGTGAATAAAGTTAAATTTTCTATGTTCCTTATTTTCTTTTAGCAGCAAAGAGTATCAGAGTAATAAAACTTAAAAAACGAGGTTATATTATAAAAAAAATAAATAACTTTACTTACCATTTAAGGAGAAAAAAATATGTATAGAGATGATGGCAAGAGAGAGAGAGAGTGTGTGTGTGAGATGCAAGGATCCACTTATATATACTTACACGAGTTACCAACTGTTGCTATGTTCACAAACTAAAATCTTATTTTTATATTTATATTTTTAATGTTGGGAAATTCAGTACCAAATTCCATGTATTAAATATAACTGAAATTTAATATATTGTATATTAAATAAAAATATTGTATTTCTGATTTTAATGTATGTGCTTTTGACCAGCAATAATTTTTTTACTATTTTTATTATTGTTGTATTCATAATTTGATTAGTTTCTAAAGTATAATTATCGAATGTTTGATAAAATCCAAAAATTTTAAAAAACATTTATTCTATGCTATATGTTCATTCTCTTCTTTCAACGCAAATCATTTTGGAAAATTTAGTATAAAATTTCATATATCTAATAAAACAGGGACTAGATACATTGTATATTAAATGAGAATATCGTAGTATTTCTAATTTTAATATGCTTTTATTTGGCAGAAAAATTTTCCAGTGGTAACCTACCAATCAATTTAATGATTCAAAAATAATTAGAGTGACATTGGTTAGTTTCTTTATCTTTTCAATTGTTTTTTCCACAGTATTATTAACTTTATTTTTCATTGAAAGGTCTATTTTGTCTACATCATTATCAATACTATTTTTTAAAACAATTATGAAATCATATTTTTTCTAAAGATATTTTTGACAAATAATAATAATTTGTAATAGTTACATTTTTGAAAATATAATTTAATAATAATAAGTTTTTTTTCATATTACTAATTTTTTCATATTACTTTTTTCATATTACTAATTAAAAATGTCTTGTTATTATATTTAGTAAAGAGTAGAATTAACAACTTGGAAATATTTGAGCCTTGAAAGTATTCCATTTTAATAATCTTATTTTTATTTCGATAAAAATGATTGACTATTCGCGCTCGTTCAAATAGTAACATTTGATAACTCGTATAACTAGTTATATATAAGAGGATACTTTACACCACACACACCACCATCATCTTTATCCATATTCTTTTCTCCTTACCGGTAGGTTATTTAATATGTATTTATTATAATATAACTTAGTTTTGTTAATATTTATTTTTTTTATTTTTATTTCATAAGACTATTAATTAGGTTACCCTTGAAAATATATTTTAAGAGTATTGATCATAACTATTATAGGGAAATATAATTTTAAACTTAAAAACATTTAAAACTTAATAAAAATATATAAAATATTAATTTTAATGTAATTGTTTTATTTCAGGTGTTTTGAATGGATATTCAATCTACCTTTACCATTACTATTTTACATTCTTTCTCCTCATTTTAATTTTTCTCTACTTCTGTTCCTTCTCTTTCTCGGCCTTTATCTCAAAAAAAAAAAAAAAGGATATTGATATTGATATAATAAATAAGATTGCTGATGATTTTGAGGAAGATATTGCATTAATAAATAACATTGCTAATAATGTGGAGCTAAATATTAATAATTTATATTTTAATGTAAGTTGTGCTGTTCGTAATGTGAAACTCACTGTTAATAAAATGGTTAAGGAAGACCTAACTATTGCTAAAATGAATATTACTACAACAAAAACAGAAGAGGATGAAACTATTATAACAAAAACAGAATGGGATGAAACTACTACTAAAACAGAAAAGACTCAAACAGCAAAAACAGAAGAGGATGAAACTACAATAAAAGGAGACACTGGAAATAAAACTACAAGTGGTGTCTTTTAAAAAGAAAATATGAAAGTGACTTGGAACATAGCATCCTTAACAAGAAACTGAATTTTAATTTAAAGAAAATGAAACACTCAAAAGAGTTAATTAAAAAAACTAAATAAAAATATAGATTCAATGTTTAAGTGTCTTGAATTTGTTAAGGCAAAGTTTGAAAAAGGACTAGAATGTGATTGCTCATATTGTAAAGACATAAAGGCTATCTAGGTTTCAAGTGTAACTAACTAGTTGTTCATGACTAGTTTTGTATTGTGGAGTGTAATAATGTCTAGGATAATAATTAAATGATTGTGTCAGTACAGTTTTTTAACTAGTTGTTTTTATTTTGGTTAGGAGTCAATTAAGATCGAGAGGGAGCACTTATCCTTGAAAGTATGGTGAGATCCTCAGATATTGCTACTCCCACTTCCAGTACTGAAGAGGTCTTAATATTTTCTTGTTATTTTCGTATTTATAAATGGGATTGGAAATTCTTTCTAAAGTATACTCATCCAATGTTGTCATTGTTGAAATCTGATAAAATTTTAAAATTTTGGAAACAAAACATTTCTTGCTACCTGTAGAATCAAATTCTTTTCCTTCAACACAAATAATTTTGGGAAATTCAGTATCAAATTTCATATTATAAATAAAATCGTCTCTAGATATATCATATATTAAACAAAAATATTGTATTTCTGATTTTAATGTAATTACATTTGGCCAATAAAATGATTTAAAAACGATTAAAGTTACATTAGTTAGTTTCTTTATCTTTTTGATTATTTCTTCCACAGTATTATTAACTTTAGTTTTCATTGACCATTCAGTTCTTTCGTCCATATCATTATCAATACTATTTTTTAAAACAATTATAAAATCATATTCTTCTAAATTTTCTTCTGACAAATAATAATAATTTGTAATAGTTACATTTTGGAAAATATGATGTAATAACGATGAATTTAAATGGTTTAAATGGCCTAAACCTTTTTTTATATTACTAACTAAAAATGTCTTGTTATTGTATTCAGTAAAGAGTAGAATTAACAACTCAAAAATACTCGAGCCTCGAAAGTAATCCACTTTAATAATCTTACTTTTGTTTCGCTGAAGATGATTGACCACTCGCGCTCGTTCGCACGTCATTAAATGATAAAAATAATCTGTAATTCGATTTTCGTATAAAAAAAGAGTATAATAAATTTTTATAAATATTGACTCACCAAATCCATCAGTGAACAAATTACAAGCCAAAAAAATAAAACATAATCCATACAGAAAATCTATAATTTCAAACAATGAAGAAAATTTTGATATTTTCAATAATAAATATAATAAATATTGAACTTCACTTTTGTATTGACATAAACTTATTATTAAAATTATAAGCTGATGACAACCATTAATGTAAAGTGGGTTATTAAGTAATCCAATAGCATATGAATAATGTGGATGATTATGTAATTCTAATAAATTAGTTGTTAAATTGTAGATTTTATTATGCATTTCATGGTACTCAAGTATTTTTAAAAGTTGAAATACATTATTATTATTATTTATGAAATATAATCATAATTTTTTTACAGAATTTGTAGATTTATTATTATCATCATTGTTATCTGTTCTTCTTCCGAAGGGACTTTGGAATAATGAATAAGGTTCTCTGCAATATCGATAATAGAGTTGACGAAATGGCATATAATGCTGATTAATAATCACGTTTTGCCATTGCTTACAAACTGGAGCACAACAATTTAACAAATCCTCATAAGGGAGTTGAGCAAAAATATTTTGGAGGAATATTTCTGATATTGCTACCATTGTTTATTTATAAGAAGATATTACTATAGTGTTGTTTTTTATAGTTTAATAAAAAAAATTACAATTAATTGATAATATATATATCATGCCGAATATGTAAAACTAAGAATCTTAGAAAAAATACCTAACCGAGCAAATTATTCATCAGGATTATAATAATAATCCAACAATAAGACTGATGTAAGAGGCTTTAATATTTTCTTGTTATTTTCGTATTGATAAATGGGATGGAAAATTCTTTTTAAAGTATACCTATTCATTGTTGTCATTGTAATCTGATAAAATTGTAAAATTTTGGAAATGTTATCTTCTCTGCTACATGTATACTTATATTCTTTTCCTCCAACACAAAAAATTTTGGGAAATTTAGTATCAAATTCCATATATCTAATAATACCGTTACCTATAAATATATTGTATATTAAACGAAAATATTGTATTTCTGATTTTAATGTAATTTTATCTGGCCAATAATTATAAAACAACCAATCAAATGATTCAAAAATAATTAGAGTGACATTAGTTAGTTTCTTTATCTTTTCGATTATTTCTTTCACAGTATTATTAACTTTAGTTTCCATTAACCTTTCATTTTCTTTGTCCATATCATCTTCAATTCTATTTTTTAAAACAATTACGAAATCATATTTTTCTAGACTTTCTTTTGACAAATAAAAATAATTGGTAACAGTTACATTTTTGAAAATATAATGTAATAACGACGGGTCTAAATAACCTACACCTTTTCTTATATTACTAATTAAAAATGTCTTGTTATTGTATTTATTAAAGAGTAGAATCAATAACTCGGAAATACTTGAGCCTTGAAAGTACTCCACTTTAATAATCTTACTTTTGTTTTGATAAAGATGATTGACCACTCGCGCTCGTTCGCACGTCATTAAATGAAAAGAATTATCTTTAATTCGATTTTCGTATAAAAAAAAGAGCATGGTAAGTATCTAGGAATAGTTTTTCATTTATTTCTTTATTGAACAAATTACAAGTCAAAAAAATCAAACATAATCCATAGAGAAAATCTATAATTTCATACAATGGAGAAAAATTTGATATTTTTAATAATAAATGTAATAAATATTGAGCTTCACTTTTGTATTGACATAAACTTATTATCAAAATTATAAGCTGATGACAACCATTAATGTAAAGTGGGTTATTAAGTAATCTAATAGCATATGAATAATGTGGATGATTATGTAATTCTAATAAATCGGTTGTTAAATTGTAGATTTTATTATGCATTTCATGGTACTCAAGTATTTTCAAAAGTTGAAATCCATTGTTATTATTTATGAAATATAATCATAAAATTTTTGTAGAATGTGCAGATTAATCATCATCATTATTATCTGTTCTTCTGTCGAAGGGACTTTGAAATAATGAATAAGGTTTCTCTGCAATATCGATAAAAGTTGACGAAATGGTATATAATGCTGATTAATAATAACTTTTTGCCATTGCTTACAAACTGGAGCACAATAATTTAACAAATCCTCATAAGGGAGTTGAGCAAAAATGTTTTGGAGGAATATTTCTGATATTGCTACCATTGTTTATTTATAAGAAGATATTACTATAGTGTTGTTTTTTATAGTTTAATAAAAAAAATTTACTTTATTCAACTCCCTTATGAGGATTTGTTAAACTGTTATGCTGCTCTAGTATATTGAAGTTAAAATATAATAATCCTCCATAATAATTCTCCTTCTCCTCTATTAATGATAAATTTAATAAGAAAGAAATACTAAAAATTCTTATATAATTAAATATATAAAAAAAGAAGAAAAAAAAAGAAAATTATTACTGCCTTAATAATGGTTCTCCGGTATATGATAATAATTTACTATTTATTATTTTATGCTTTTATCCCCAGATGATTTACTATTTATTTTATGCTCTTGTCCCCAGGAATTCGTTGTGAATATGCAAAAATTACCAACCAATCCAATAATTCATAAAATAATTAGTGATTACCAACCAATGGGATATATTTTGTTATTTTCGTTAATATTTTCTTGTTATTTTCGTATTGATAAATGGGATTGAAAATAATTTATAAAGTATATTCATCCAATGTTCTCAATGTTATAATTTCATAAAATTGTAAAATTTGGAAACTATATTTTCTTTTCTGTATGTGTAAGTATTTAGGAATAGTTTCTCATCTATTTCATTACTGAACAAATTACAAGTAAAAAAAAACAAACAATAATCCATAGAGAAAATCTATAATTTCAAACAATGGAGAAAAATTTGATAATTTTAATAATAAATGTAATAAATATTGAACTTCACTTTTGAATTGACAGAAACTTATTATCAAAATTATAAGCTGATGACAACCGTTCATATAAATTGGATTATTAAGTAATCTAATAGCATATGAATAATGTGGAAAAAAATTGTAAAATTTTGGAAACTTTTTCTTTCTGTTAAAGATGACAATTTCTCATTTACATAATGATGTACTTCATGATGCTGCAAGTTAAAAAAAATAAACATAATCCATAAAATGAAAAAAAAATATATTTTATTAAATATATTAATTTATTTAAAATATTATTCTAAACAAACATAATTAATAATATGAATATAAAAAATATCATTATAAGTAAATTTACATCTAGACACCATTGTTTTAAATAAAATGTTTCTTCAAATATAATTTTTGTAATTGTTGATTTATACCCAAAATTTTCTTTTTCATCTATTACTGTTTGTTCAAAAGTAATAATACAATCATATATTTTCAATGTATTATTATTAGAAATTTCTATTTCTTTAGTTTTCACTAATATTACATTATTAAATGATGATAAGAATTCATCATAATCTATGCTCCAAACAAAAAATTTTCTTGGAGTAAATATCTAAATTAATACTTCATCAACATTTATTCTCTTCATATACTCCATTTTAATTATGTCTTCAGTATTATTATTACTATTATTAATCACTCTTACTTCTTTACACGTATATTCACCATCATAAATTTTACTTTCCCAAAGAAAAAGAGCAGAGTAAACTTTACAATTATCAATAAAATCATTGTTATATAGAAATATCATACATAATTCATAGAAAAAATCTATGATTTTAACGAAAGAAAAAATATTTTATATTTTTAATATTAAATATATTAAATACTTAATTTCACTTACATCTCGAGATAATCTTACTGTCAGGGCTACAATACGCCAGCCACTGATTATTAGTGATGGTGGTTGTTGTTGTTGTTTAATTAATTCAACAACTGACAAATACATTGGGTGATTATGCAATTCTAATAAGTCGGTTGTTAAATTATAGATTTTACGAAATTTCGTACATTTAATTATTTTTAAACGTGGAGAAAATGTACTCAATGTTTTTATATAATTAATATTATAACTATTGCCAATGGGACTTTGAAATAATGAATAATATTTTTTGCAATATTGATAATAGAGTTGACGAAATGGCATATAATGCTGATTAATAATCACATTTTGCCATTGTTTACAAACCAGAACACAACAGTTTAATAAGTCTTCATAAGGGATTTGAGCAAAAATTTCTTGGAGGATTATTTCTGGTATTGTTATCATTGTTATATAAAGTTAGTTTTAATGCGTTGCAAACATGTAATAAAATTAAATTATTTAACTTATTTTAAATGTGAAACAGGTAAAATATTTAAAAAATAAAATAATTAATAAAAATATTAGATATATAAATTGATGAGAGGTTCAATTACAGTTTACAAAATAATGGCAGCAACAACAGTAGAAGAAATCCTCCAAGAAATTTTTGCTCAACTTCCATATGAAGATTTATTGAACTGTTGTGCACCAGTTTGTAAGCAATGGCAAAATGTGATTGTTGATAATCCATTTTATATGCCATTTCATCAGTTATATTATCGATATTGTAAAAATTCTTATTCAAAATTTCAAAGTCCTATAGGTAATAATGGTGGTATTAATTCTACTAATTCTATAAAAATTTTGAAAGAAATCATCTTAAAATATCCTTTTCCTGTCATTACTGAATTTTTAAAATTGATTGAATATAAAAAATCCTGTAAAATTTATAATTTTAATGAAGACTTATTAGAATTACACAATCATCCAATGTATTTATCAGCTACTAATTATTATATTAAATTTCTTAAAAAATATACTATCAGTAGCTGGTGTATTATAACCTTGATGGCAGTGATATCTCAAGATGTGAGTGAAATTCAATATTTAATGTATTTAATATTAAAAAAAATCCAAGTTTTTATCTTTGGTTGATATTATAGATTTCTTTTATGGATTATGTATGATGTTTTTGCTTCATTATTATGTTTACAATTTATTTTATGTTCAACATTACAAAATTCACTCTGCTCTCTTTCTTTGGTAAAACCGTATATGCACAGGTGATGATTATTCAATGACGTGTGAACGAGAACGAGTGATAAATCATCATTTCAGTAATGGTACTGAAGATATTATTAAAGTAGAGTATGTAGCTGGAGTAGACATTAATGATATTTTAATGCAAATATTTACCCGCTATAATAATAGAAAGTTTTTGATAATAAAAATAGGTGGTGATGTATCAATAATTCATCAATTTAAAAATGTAACATTGATAACTACTAGAGACATTTTTAATAATTCGTTAAAAATAATATATGATTGTATTATAGTTTTAAATACCAAAATACAAAAAATAAATGAAAAAGACATTATTCAACTTAAACCTAACACTACTAAAATAATGATTTTTGAAAATTCATTTTATTCTAAAAAATGGCATTCTAATAATAAAAACATAGAAATACCTTTTTGGTTTGATAAAAAAATACTGGAAGACCTCAACCCCTCTTTATCATCATTAGAATCAAGTCTTTTTCGTCTAGTACAAAGTACTAAATCCCAAGACTTATGTTGGCTAATGAATAGCACATTACAGTTTTTAGATTTAGAAAGTAAGTTTCCAAGAGTATTTGCTATTGGTGAAAGACCTTCAACTATGAGAATTAAACTTTTTAAACAAGAAAATAATATAAAAATTATTCTAGTTAATAGTTATATTTGTTTATATTATTATTGTGACAAATATCTAAAAAATAAAACTATCACCATTATAACAAATAAAAAAAATTTAAAAAAAGATTTAAATTGGCTTGATAAATTTCAGAGAAAGTGGTTTCAAGCTCAACAATATATAGATATATCTAATATTGTTAATTATAAAAATTTTGATCCTGGGTCTAATTATATTAGTTTATTTTCAGATATTGATGAAATTGATGATATTGATGAAATTGATGATTTTAGTGTTCAGTTATGCAAAAATAATCCTGAATACTACTTGTATTCTTCCATTGCAATTGCTAATAATGTAAAATGTATTGGATGGAATACAAGTTTTCGACATTATACAATATCTTCATATATGTTTACTCAATTAGTCACAAAAAAAGAATTTAAGAATAAAAAATGTTTTGTATGTGATAAATCATTAGAAGATGAAATTCTCGCTTTTAGAATACAATTTTCTAAATTTAAAACACCTAGATTTACATATAATGATATTTTTAATGATGATGATAGTGTTAATTATAAGTGTTTACCATGTGATAAATTTAAATATGTAAAATATTTTGGTAGATCCTACACTTATGAGGAATTGATACATTCTGTTATTAATATGGGACATGAGGACTTATGAATATTATAAATTACTAGTAAGTATGAAAAATGCAATTTCTTAAGTTCATATAAGATCTTTACACTATTTTTTTTATAAAATCATGATGTGAATAAAATGCATAAAATAAAATGCATTCATATAATCTTACTATTATTTAATGAAAATATTTTATATTTATAGGTTGAACAATAATAATGATAAAGAAACTTGAAAACTATTTAGTTTCTCATCCCTTCTCTTTAAAAGAGGTTGTACTTCCTTTACTAAAAATATAATGGAGAAGATGACACCAAAGTTTTTGAACATTTCTACAGCTGAAAAATTGATTGAAATAAATAATGAGCTCATTAAGTTGAGTAGACAAATAATCAAAGAAAATGAAGAACTAAAAAAAGAAATTAAATATATTACAGAATTTATGGAAAAAAAAATGAAGGAATTTGAGAAAATTGAAAATATAATAGTAAGTAACATTTATTAAAAATGTTTTAACAAGTATAAATATATGTACAGGATTGTGTATAAAGTATTGTATATTAAAAAACTTCATTTTCTCATTATATTATATATATTATATAATAATTATTAATTATTTTTCTTTATACAGAACAACTGTTTGACTGAAGAAGAAATAATCATTGATTAAATGGAGAATAATATGGAGAAATTTCATTATCCAAGCTTTTATGAAAAATAAAGAACTTACGAAATAAAAAAATGAAAATGAAGAAAGCTTTTATGAAAAATAAAGAACTTATGAAATAAAAAATAAAAATGAAGAACTTAACCTGTTTCTTTACTTTTTGTTTGTCTAACTCATACAAATACCACTTTTTATGTCTATTCAATTTTGGAGTAATTGATATTGTTAAAGATTCCATTGTTTATTTATAATTGAAATGCAAATAAATTTTAAATTTTTGTGGAAGATTTCTTTTCCATTTTTAAATAATTGTTTTAGTTATTACATATTTATTGGATTGTCAAAGGATAGGATAAGACAATATAATTTTAGAATATTATTTATTAATTATTTATTATACATAAATTAAGAATATTTCAGTAAAAAGTAATTTATTATTCTTTAGTGTTCGTTTTTTTATGTAATTTAAAATTAGAAAAATCTTTAAAAGAAATATCACAAATACCACAAACAAATAATGTTTCTTTTTTAATTCCATCAGTTTGCTGAATAGATTCTGCATTTGGAGATAATGGTGATTCTATTATAAAGTGTTCATTTTTTTATGTAATTTAAGATTAGAAGTCTTTAAAAGAAATATCACAAATACTACAAATAAAATAATGTTTCTTTTTTTATTTCATTAGTTTGCTGAATAGATTCTGGGTTTGGAGATAATGGTGATTCTACTATAAAGTGTTCAGTTTTTTTAATTGACTGTTCTTGAATTAATTCTTGTTGAATTATTTTGGTTGAAAGAGTAGTTTGAATTGGAACTGCTTCTTGTTCTGTAATTAAAGCTACATTTTTTTCATTTTTTTTTTGTAGGTCGTAATTCTCCGCTGGATAATTTAAAATTTCTTGTCTTTGAGTAGTTTGAATTGGAACTGCTTCTTGTTCTGTAACTGAAACTACTTGAGTAGTAGTGTGGGTTAAAACTACAATTTTTTCTTCTGGTCTTTGGGTAGTTTTGGTTAGACTTGCTTGTTGTGCTTCTTGCAAAGAATACTGTAATTTATGAAGATTGAGACACTTATGCAGCATATGGAAATCTTTATTCAGGAAACGTTTCGCCACACAGTGGCTTCATCAGTCCAATACAAAGAGGAAGGCGTAAGGAGAGGAGGAGAATGAGGTAATCAGTCCCTCAACCTGGAGTCGATGTGTTCAGTCCATCAATCACAACTGTAATTTATAAATTAAAATAATATTAATAGTAGTAATTTGGTTATTATACTGCATAATTTATCTATTCTTTAATATTTTAAAAAAATATGAATAAGTACAACTTACCATACTGTACTTCTAGCCAGATGAAACTAAGATAAGTATTCCGAACTTGATCTTATATAGTAGTCGTCGTCTGTGCATATTTTTGTCACATCCTTCCATACAGTCGGTCGGTGTTTATTTGATAACAGAAGCTTTATTCCTTACATATATATTAAGTTAAAAGACTATCTCGATCAACTAATGAAGGCAGGAAATCGAGGATAATTAATCAGGTATACTCTTTTAGGTAGATATCCAAAAAAACAAATTTCTAGGTAGATAAAGAACAACTTCATAATAAGTCCACAGGATGTTACTTAAGTACAGGATGTATCTCGTCCTGTTTTTTAACTGGTATCTGTTTATATCATCAGACTAATATGACAAACAGGATGTAGAATCTTGGAGTTGTTTTTGTATTCATGGATAATTTTGATCTAAAAAATGTAATTTAGATTTACACTATCATACATATTATTCTGAATATAATAATATTACTACAGTATTACAAACTGGAATATATGAATTTAAGAAAAGACTGTTCTAGAGTATATTTTTCGCTTCTGTCATTACATCTGTAATAAGATCGCTTTTTTTCTTCAACAGAAAAGATTTTTGGAAAATCATCAGTTTTATTTTTAAATCGTAAAATTGATTTTTCACTTTCACTATATTTATTACATATTAAACGAAAAATTGGTAATTTTGATAATTTATAAATCTGATTACATTTTTGAGGCTGATTACTTTTTTTATGCCAATCAAAATATAAATGAATACAATTACAAATTATAGTGACACAATTAACATTGTTTGAATAAGAGTATATTATAATAAAATCATTTAATGAATTATCAAAATTATCTATGATACCTACATTTTTAAATTTGAATAAAGATTTGTCAATAATTAAGTATTTGTATAAATTTAAAATTTCTTTTTATGTAGCTAACAAAAAGTTTAAAAATTTAATACTTCAATAGGGTTTTTTTCACTTTATACTCCACATTTTTTAAATTTTGTCATTTTTTACAAAAAAAATAAATTGATTAATCGTGCTTTTTTCACATTTTTTTTAAATTGAGAGCCAATAATTCGATTTTCCAAATAAAAAGAGTAGAATGAATTTAAAAAGATAAAAATTTTGGAAATTGACAAATTTTTATATTAAGTAAATATTCAGAAAAAACCAAACATAATCCATAAAAAAAATTTCTAAAAATATAAAACAAAAGGGAAAAAAATTTTTGTATTTTTAATTAAAATAAAATAAATACTGGACTTCCCCTTACTGTTTCGAGGCATATTTTCATATTAAAAATTTTAAAAAATTTGTTTTGGCTTTTTCCCAAAGGGAAAAAAAAACAGCTATAAAAAGTATGGTTGAGTATGTAATTCAACTAATCAGTTTTTAAATTATAGATTTTTTTTTTTATTTTTAATTTAATCTTTTTGAAAAAAAATTTAAATTTTCATAGTCTTTCCATGAAGGTTGTAAAATTTAAAATAGCAAAACCTATTATTACCAAAGGGATTTGGGAAATTTTGATTTAAGGTTTTTTAAAATACTAAATTTTAATTGAAAGTGGCTTTTACTGCTGATTAGAAATTTAATTACTTTTTCCCCCAATTGCTTATAAATTAAGCACAATATTCAATAAATCTTCAAAAGGGGGATTTGAGAAAAAAATTTCTTGAAGTAATATTTCTAATTTTTGGGCCAAAATTCTTTTTAATTGAGGGGCATAAACAATTCTTTTTGATTTGCTTAAAATCTGTTTCTATATTATTTCATATTTATTTTTTTTGATGATTAATTTAAAAATATTCCCAAACAAATGTTTTTTTCACCAAATTTTCCCTAAAATTTAAATTCGGGGTTTTGGGAATGATGATGTTGATCGGGATTCATTTTTTTTCATTTTTTGAACTGTCTGTTCTTTAAAATTAAAAAATTATGTTGGATTTTTTTGG
The DNA here is from genome assembly GCF_026875155.1 of Cherax quadricarinatus. Taxonomy (NCBI): domain Eukaryota; kingdom Metazoa; phylum Arthropoda; class Malacostraca; order Decapoda; family Parastacidae; genus Cherax; species Cherax quadricarinatus. The sequence continues at coordinate 23,533,707 of NC_069485.1, forward strand.
GTTGAAACTTTTTTTTTGTAAATATTTTCAAAAACTACCCTGTAAACTTTTTATTTTGAATTAAAAAACTTCTTTTTGTTTTTTCTGAAGGGGAAACTTTTTGGGGTATTCGAGTTGGAAATGCTTCTTGTTTTTTGTTTTTGGGGTTTATTTTTAAAAATTTGAAAAGCTTCTTGTTGTTTTCTTAAATTATTTTGATTTGGGAAAGGGCTGTTTCTTGTTTTTTTGTTTTTTTGTGTAGTTTTAATTTAAAAAAAACTTCTTGTTGTTCTTCTTGAAAAATTTTTAAAATTGGAAATGCTGTTTTTTGGGTTTTTTGTTTTTGGGGTTTTTTTTGGGTTTTTGAAAATGGTTTCTTGTTCTTTTCTTAAAAAAAGTTTAAATTTGGGAAATGCTTTTTTTTTTCTTGGGGGGAATATTTGTGATTGATAATTAATAACTGGTTTTATTAATAACTTTGTTTTGGGACCATTCTAAAAGTGGGAACTAAATTTTGATAATTGTTGATTAGGAGGATTTTTTTAATTTTTGAAAAAACTTTATAATCAATTTGGGAAATTAATTTGACTGCCCATAAACCCCACAAAAGGAGCTTCTTTCCCATTGAATTAAAAGGAACTTCTTGAATTAGTTGTTTTTTTTTGAGTTGTTTGAATTGAGAGTGCTTTTCTTGTTTTATGATTAATTGGCTTTTTATAAATTCACAATAGGACTTCTTGAATTTTGGGGAATATTGATATTTTTTTGATGATGGCTTCTTTAATTTGGGGAATATGGATATTTTTTGTTTAAAGGCTTCTTGAATTTGGGGAAAAATGGATATTTTTTGATAATGAGCTTCTTGAAATTTTGGGGAAAAATGGATTTTTTTTATAATGAGGCTTCTTGAATTGGTGAATTGGAAAATTGTTGGGGATGATTGAAATAATTATAAAGTTGGATAATTTAAATTTTTTGGGAAATTTTTTTATATTTTTACTGGGGAACCCTTTTTGTTGTTGTTGTTTTTGGGTTTTACCAAAAATCTGGGATTCTGGAAAAAAAAAAAAAAGGGAAAAACCCTTTTTAAATATATTTTTTTAAAAATTTTTAAAAAAACATATTTAAAAAACTTAATTAAAAAAAAATAAAAAATCCCAAAATTTCCCAAAATTTTAAATTCCAAAAGAAGAAATACTTCTTTAAATTTTCCCAAATTGGAAATTTTTAAAAGTAGTCCGTGTACAACATTCTTGCCAAAATTTTTTTTATACAAAAAATTTTTTTTAAAAAATAAAAGGAAAAAAATTCTTTTTTGAAGAAAATTAATTATTAATAATTCAAAATATAAATTTTTTAAAATTTTTTTCAATTTTTTAAAAAAAAAATAATAAAAAAACATAAATTTTTAAAAATTTTTTATTAGTTAAAATAAGTAAAATTTGGTATTATAAAATCTTTTGTTTATGTTTTAAGTGCAAGATTTCTTTTTTAATTTTTTTTTTACAACTTTCCCCCACTTTTTTTTCATAAAATTTATTTTTGAGTAACTAATTTTATAATTTGAAGAAATGTAATTATTTTTATAATAAGTATTATCCAAAACTCTCATAATTCTATAAAAATTTAGTTTTTCTTAGGAAAATAAAAACCATAAAATTCAAATCCGCCCCATAATTTTGGTTATTATAAAACCGAACAAAAAAAAAAGTTAAATTTTTTTATCAAAATTTTTGGGAAAAACTTAAAAAACTGGTTCAATATTATTTATTTTATTTTTATTTTTATTATTATTAAATTTTTATTTGTTAACCCTAAATTTTTATACAAATTTTGGGGAATTTAAAACCCCCATCTCTCTGGGCTTTGCTGATACCATTTAAAAATTTTTGTAGTCTTTTTTTTTTTCCATTAATTATTTAATATTGTTTTTTAAATACTTTTCTAAAACATTCTTTTCTTGCTAAAACCCTTCACTGTTTGATTTTTTAGGTAAATTTTGACATTTTTTACATAAAATTTAATAACTATGACCTATTCTAAAAAAATTTTTTTATTTTCCCCTTTCATTTTGATTTATAGGGGGTCTTTCTCCCCCAAAAAAAAAGGGTTTTTGGGGAAAATTTATTTTTTAAAATATTTATTGTATAATAGCAATGTCATTAACCAGCCCCAAAATTTTGAGGATTTTGAACTTTGCCCAACCCCAAAAATTATTGGGCGTTTTTACAATTTCTAGTTTTTTTTTTTTTTTTCTAAAAGCAAAAAAAAATTCATTAAATTTTACGATAAAATGGAAACTTCAAAAACAATTTTTGAAACATTAGTTCGTTTTTTTTTATTTTTTTTATTAATTCTTTTACATTACTATAATATTGAATTTCTATAGTTTTTAATAAAATAATAATAAAATTAAAATTTGAATTATTTATAGTATCAATAGCATCATAATATTTTTTAAAAGTTATATTTTTAAAAGTGTGCAACAATAATGTCATTGACGAATTCATTTCATCATTTTGTAAAATTAAATTTTTTTTATTGTACGTGTTAAAAATGATAGTTAATATTTTGTCAATATTGACACCAGCTACATACTTTACTTTAATAATTTCATTGTCATTCTTACAATTAATAAGATGATTGATTAATCTTGCTCGCTCACATGTTAATAAAAATGGAAAAGGAGATTCATAATTAATAATTCGATTTTCCCATAGAAAAAGAGCACAATGAATTTTATAGTGATGTGTGTAAAAAAAATAATCACCACTATAGTAATACAGTGGACCCCAGGTTAACGATTTTAATCCGTGCAAGAGGGATAATTGTTATGCGAAATAATCGTTATGCGAATGAATTTTCCCCATAAGAAATAATGGAAATAAAATTAATCCGTGCAAGACGCCCAAAAGTATGAAAAAAATTTTTTTTTACCACATGAAATGTTAATTTTAATACACACAAACTGAAAAAGGCATGCACAATTACATGACACTTACTTTTATTGAAGATCTGGTGATGATTGATGGGATGGGAGGAGGGGAGAGAGCATTATCTTCTTACTGTTTAGAAGGGAATCCCCTTCCATTAGGACTTGAGGTAGTAAGTCCTTTTCTGGGGTTACTTCCCTTCTTTTTTTAATGCCACTAGGGCCAGCTTCAGAGTCACTGGACTTCTTTCGCACAAGATATCTGTCCATAGTGGCCTGTACCTCTCGTTCCTTTATGACTTGCCTAAAGTGTTTCACAACATTGTCAGTGTAATAATCACCAGCACGGCTTGCAATAGCTGTGTGAGGGTGATTTTCATCCATGAAGGTTTGCACTTCAAGCCACTTAGCACAGATTTCCTTTATCTTTGTAGTAAGGCAACTTCTTCAATTTCTCTCTCCCCTCCTCTGAACCAGTTTCCCCAGGTCTGGCCTCTTGCTCTTGAAGTGATCTATCAGCTCATCAGTGGTTAGTTCTTCATTGTCCTCCTCCACCAACTCTTCCACATCCTCCCCACTAACCTCCAACCCCAAGGACATTCCCAATGCCACAATGGATTCCTCAACTGGCACAGGATTCTCAGGGTTAGCCTCAAACCCTTCAAAATCCCTTTTGTCTACACATTCTGGCCACAGTTTCTTCCAAGCAGAGTTCAAGGTCCTCTTAGTCACTTCCTCCAAGCCTTACCTATAAGGTTTACACAATGAGGATATTAAAGTGATCTCTCCAAAACTCTCTTAGAGTCAGTTGAGTTTCTGAGGTCATTACAAAGCACCTTTCAAACAGAGCTTTTGTGTACAGTTTCTTGAAGTTGGAAATAACCTGCTGGTCCATGGGCTGCAGGAGAGGCGTGGTATTTAGGAGGCAAAAACTTCACCTTAATGAAGCTCATGTCCCCATAAAGTCGCCCCTGCCACGTCTGAGGAGACCAGGGGCATTTTTCTAACACCAGGAGGCACTTAAGTTCTAATTTCTTTTCAGTTTAGGGTAATTTTTCACATTGGGGGCAATGCATGGGGGTAACCATTATAGAAAAAATTCCCTAGTGACCCCCCTTACTGTTTGCCCTCCCACACAACAAATTACCCTTGAGGACATTTTTTTCCCAAAACGCTCGGGGGAGTTTCAGATGTACCTAATAAAGGCTTCACTTTGCTCCCCGTAGCATTGGAACTCAACAAAGAAACCTGTCTTTCATAGGCTTATGTCCGGGAGTGCCTTTTCCTCCTGGAAGTGGGTCCTGTTGGGGCATTTTCTTCCAGAACGGGCCTGTTTCTCAAATTAAACACTTGTTCAGGTTTTAGTCCTTCAGTTTTTATGTACTCCTTGAAATTCCGCACATATTTTTTTAGCCCCTTTGTGGTCCGAATGGCAGCCTTACCATGCCTTTTTCACACTATGGATGCCACTACGCTTCTTAAATCTCTAAACCAACCCTTTTTCTGGCCCCAAATTCATCACTCATCACTAGTTGAGGCATTTTTTTTTAAATTTAAACCTCATCAACTTCCTGCCTTTTCCATATGATCGCTTTTAGAGATGCTACTCCTGCTACTGTTTTTCATTTATCCCCACCAAAAAGAGTCTCTCAAATCTTCCATCATTGCGATCTTTGTTTCGAAACACAGTGAACCTTTTGGGAAGAACACTTCCTTGATTGTCTTTTGGTGCCCACAATAGTAGCGATGGTTGATTGGGGTTTCTTGTACAGCTTGACTAGGTCGGCTATACGCACTCCACTTTCATACTTATCAATTATCTCTTTCTTCATTTCTATAGTAATTCTTACCCTTTGAGGTGTAGGGTTGGCACTAGAAGCTTTCTTGGGGCCCATGGTCACTTATTTTCCAGAAACAGCACCGAAAATACTGTAATAATATGAAATATTCCAAGTGTATGCTTGGATGTTACCGCGGAGGCTGGCTGGTAAACAATGGGATGGGCGGCACATGTGAGGCTGGCTGAGGGCACATTGGACGCGTCTCGGACGAAAATCGGTGAGCGGGTTTTTAATCGGTATGCGCGGCAAAAATTTTGCGATAAAAGTAATCGGTATGCGGAAAAATCGCTATGTGATGCCATCGTTATGCGGGGGTCCACTGTATCCCAAATAAATCAAACATAATCCATATAAAAAATCTATTATATCAATTAAAGAAAAGAAATTGTTTATTTTTAATATCAAATACATTAAATATTGAATTTCACTTATATCTCTAGAAAGAAATACCATTAAAGAAAGAATACGCCAATAACTAACATATGATTGATATTTGAAAAAATCAATAACATCTAAATATAATGGATGATTATGTAGTTCAGTCATTGTTAAATTATAATAAATTTTGTGAGAGTTATTAAATTCGATCATTTTTAAAAGTTGATTCATAGTATAATTATCATTATTACATATTTTTAAAAAAAATGGCCATAAAATTTCTATAGAATTTGTAGAAGTTACAATATTACTATTATTATTATTACCTTTACCTCCTAAGGGACTATTAAATATCGAATAAGGATCTTTAAAATAATGATAATAGAGTTTACGAAGAGGCATATAATGAGGTTCATCCATAATCACCTTCTTCCATCTCTTACAAACTGGAGCACAATAGTTTAATAGATCTTCATAGGGAAGTTGAGCAAAAATTTCTTTGAGTAATTCTAATGATAATGTGGCCATATGGTTTTGATAAATAAAAAAATAATTATATCACACTTAAAAATTTTATATACTCAATTATGAAAAAAAAATGAAATATACTCTGAATGAAAATTTTAACCATAATAGAAATTAATTCACTTTAGGTAGTTGATAAAAAATTTATATGGATAGCACTCCAAAAACCTATAGGGCTCCCAGAATGGTTTAAGTATTTTTACTAACCTCTCATCATTAAGAGGACGTTCAAATTTATAAGATAGTATTTTCAAGGATTCAATAACATTATATACTTGTTGGTTCCATTCTTTATAACTTTCTCCAACTAAAATAAATTTTGGAAAATCATCAGTTTCCAAATTATCATCAGCAGTTTCATTTTTAATACATAATAATTTACCATGTGGTGTTATATTTCTCTCTCGATAATTACGCAAACGAAAAATTGGTATATTTGTTCTTCTTCTTGTTCTTCTATAAAACAAATACTCATGAAAACATCTATTAATATATTTAAAAACAATTATGGGAAAATTGATTAAATTTTTTACCTCTTCTAGTATTTTTGACGAACAAATTGAAGAAAAAACTATTAAAAAATCGTGTTGTTTTTCATAATTTTTTAATGAGTTATAATTATTGATCATAGTTACATTATTTTTGAACAAATGTAACAATGAATTTTTGAAAAATATATCTAACTTCTAATCTTCTTCTTCAGATATAATAATTAAGAACTTCTTATCAATATGAGTATTAAAAATTAATAATAATATCTCAAATATATCAAAGATGATTTCTTCACTTTGAAATTCGACCATAATAATTCTGTTGTCGTCGTTGTTACAAAAGAGATGATTTACCACTCGTGCTCATTCACATGTCATTAACGAACAACCATTAATTATTGGATTTATTCGATTTTCCCAAATGAGAAGAGTAGAATGAATCTTGATGAGATTATAATGTGAATCCTCTTTTGAAATTTTCAAACTTTTGTGGTTATAGTAACAATTCAAAAACATCAAAGATAATCCGTAAAAAAAATCAATAATATCTATTAATGGATAAAATTTTGGTATTTTTAATAATAAATATAATAAATACAGGATTTCACTTATTTGCTCAGATAGTATTATTATAAATATTATAAGAAGATGCCAATCATTATTATTGTAGAACAATTGGTGATATACCAGCAATGCAGTAGCATGTTTGTGGTGTGGGTGAGTGTGCAATTCGATTAAATCAGTTTGAAAATTATAGGTTTTATATATTTGACTTTTATATTCAATAATTTGCAATAAAAATTGACATACATAGTCATCTTTATTTTTGTTTTTACGAAAAAATGAGCGTAAAATATCAATAGCACTACTACTATTATTACTAAAGGGACTTTTAAACTTTGAATAAGGTTCTTTATAATATCTGTGATATAGTTGATGAAGTTGCATATAATGCTGATCAACTATTATATTTCTCCATTGCTTGCATACTGGAGCACAACAGTGTAATAAGTCTTGGTAAAGGATTTGAGCAAAAATTCTCTTCGAGTAATTTTTGTTATTGCCATAATATTTTATACTCTACTAAATAATATTTTATAGTCTAGTAAAAGTCTTAATATTCTTTTTATACATTCCTATTTTAAAAATGTAATTAGAATATATGTTGGTAAACATTTCTATGAAGGCAAAATTATATATATGATTACAAAATATTTTTTTTATTATAAAATTTAATATTTTTTGTACAGGATGTAACATTCTGTTTCTCAAACAATAGAATTTTTTTTTCATGATCATACATTTTTTTTTTAGAATCAAATAAAATACTTTACCAATAAAGAATTCACTTGTACAGTACAAGATGTAACATCCTGTTGTTCAGATTTAATTCAATATGAATATTAAAAATTAATAATATCTCAAAAGATAATTTTGGTGACAATAATTTTGTCATTATTGCAATATAGATGATTTACCACTCATAATATTAACAATAATATATAAACCTTATTATTGGGAGAAAACTTGTAAAAATAGTAAAATTTCTGATTTTGAATTGAAACGTAAATATTTCTTGCATTTATATAAAGTTAAAGATGAACTAGATGGAATAATGTGGGCAGGAGATCGTCGAGGAGCATAGGTAAGTATTACATAAGCTTCACAATAATTAATGAACTCATTCTTAATTAGAATTTGAGACAGAATTTCTGGGTAGAGTTTCAGTTGGTGGTCCTGGTGGTGGTGGTCCCGGAGTGTCAAGTAGCACAGGGACTTCAGCGATCGTGGCGATGATGGTGATGATGGTGGTGGTATACCTAGTGGTGGTATACCTATCGATCTTATAATATATTGGCATTCGTCTTTAAGTGATACGATTAAATTATTTTTTATTTTTTTTTTCATAGTTTCATTGATGAGGAACTCCATAATAATATGATTTACTAAGAAAGTAGCATTAACCCTTTGAGGGTTTTGGTCATACTAGTACGTCTTACGCGTAGGGGTTTTTGACGTACTAGTACTCATAAATTCTAGCGGCCTCAAATCTAGTGGGAGAAAGCTGGTAGGCCTTCATATGAAAGAATGGGTCTATGTGGTCAGTGTGCACAGTCTAAAAAAAATCCTGCAGCACACAGTGCATAATGAGAAAAAAAAAACTTTGACCATTTTTTTTTAATAAATCAGCGACTTTGCAGTGTATTTTCGTATGGTATTTATTGTTGTATTCTAGTTTTCCTTGGTCTCATTTTATAGAATGGAAGACATATTACAGAAATTGAGATGATTTTGACTGGTTTTAACAACGAAAGGTGCCTTGAAATTGAGCTCAAAGTAGCAGAAATGTTCGATTTTTACCAAACTTCAAAAGTAAACAAATCGTGCCAAGCGTGCAATACACGTCAACTGGTGAGTCTAATATTCTTTCACAAGTGCACCAATAATATTTATACCATTTTTTACACTAATGCAGTAGTCTGCATAACAGTAAATCTTATATTTTTTGTGAGAATAAAAATTCAAAGTGGAAAGCAAAAGAATATAAGAGGGCCTTGAGACGTGACTAATGACTAGAGGAAATGTCATTTTAGTGCCAGGAATGTCTTTCTTGTTTATTCTGGACCCTATTCGGAAATTGGCATCTTTGAAATTTGTGTGAAATTGGCAAAATTGCTAAATTCTGACCACTGTACTGGATAGTTGAATTTCATAAATGGGTGGTTTTCTTGCACCCATTCGATAGAAAAAATGGAGTTCTAAGCGAAATATTCATGTTTTTGTCGACTAGTACAGCGAAATTGGCCGAAAATGGGGCTCAAAATGGGCAAAATCGCCGATGCGTAAACATCGCCGAGACCGCTAACTTTGCGAGAGCATAATTCCGTAAGTTTTCTATCAAATTTCAAACTTTTGGTGTCTTTATGATCGGGAAAAGATTCTCTATCTTTTCAAAAGAGAAAATAATTTTTTTTTTTTTTAAATTTGGCCGACCCTGAGAACGAGTTTTGGAGAGGGCCTGTCGACCCTCAAAGGGTTAATGGTTAAAATTTTGGTGATATAGACGAAGTGGCATATAATGCTGATCAACTATTACATTTCTCCATTGCTTACATACTGGAGCGCAACAGTTTAACAAGTCTTGATAAGGGATTTGTGCAAAAATTTCTTTGAGTAATTTTATTGTTGTTGTCATAATATTTTATCGTCTAGTAAAGTCTTAATATTCTTTTTATATATTCTTATTTTAAAAATGTAATTAGAACATAAAAATTTCTACTGCTTATCAAGTTGAAAACAGGGAGGTTCCTCCCTGCCATATGGAGAGTGAATTCTGTGTAATATACTTTGAATAAAATTTTTAACCAATTCACTTTATCTAGATAATGTTGCTTTTTTTCCTTTTATGTGTAATTATTTTAAAACGACTTTCAGACATAAATATATATTTTATATACACAGATTTAAATAAAAAAAAGGGAAAAAAGAATGTAATAAATTGTTATTTATTGTTAAAAATAAATAAATAAGATTTTTTTGTCATCATCCCTTATACTGCACAGGGGGTTTCCTAAGACTATTGCCACATGGAGTGATATATAAAGGATCCAAAGGCTTCATGAAAATTCAGTAGAGATTTAACCTTAACTACGTAATTTGTTGTATTTTAGTGAGAAATGAATTCTAATAAAAGATTTGAAAAAGAAGATGAAAGATTGGAAAATGCACAAAAACAAGAATTGTTACCACTGCAAGTATCCGATAATGAATTATCGGAAATTGAAACTATGGACAACTGGACACTGATGCGGTTCTCTACATAATTAAAAGAAAAGGTAAGTTATAGTTTCTAAACTAAGAAATTTAGTTAAATATTTAATGAATTATAATTTTTAAACTAGTAAAAATTTAATTAGTTAAATATTTAATGAATTAATAATTTTAAACTAGTAAAAATTTAGTTAAATTACATCTTTTATATCAGATTTTTGTTTTTTTAGATTGATGACAGAGAAGAAAAACTACACTCAGTACTGAAGATGCCATCGTGTATACCAATAAGAAGAAAATCATCTGAATCCATTTCTGATTCTAAAGCTTTTAAATATTTGAAACTATCAATTTCAGGATTTTCTCTACCTGGAGATGAAGAAAAGAATATCTTCTTTACCCAAGAATGGGTATATTTTCCATTTGAACCAGAGAAATTAAAATCTCTCTCTTTTCAAACTGATAAAATCAAGTTCCATACTAAGCTAGAGCCTTGTGAGATAGATGATATAAATACACTAAAAGAAATATTTTGCCAGTGGAATTCTAGAATGAATCAAAATTATAAGATAGGATTAGTAGTTCCACCAGATACATTTCCATTTATGGAAAAGATTATTGAATACAAGAAATTGAAGAAATGAAGAAGGGCAAGATTTTTAGAGACATCTATTTGTGAACGAATTAAAAGATTACATAACAAGATCTTAAGACTATGAAATGGAATTTAGGACATTGTTTAAGAAAATCAGAGACATATTGACAAACTTCACAAATGAAATAGAACTAAAAGGTCACAGAGACATAGATTATTGCTATTTATTTATATATTTTTTTTTATTATCACACTGGCCGATTCCCACCAAGGCAGGGTGGCCCGAAAAAGAAAAACTTTCACCATCATTCACTCTATCACTGTCTTGCCAGAAGGGTGCTTTACACTATAGTTTTTAAACTGCAACATTAACACCCCTCCTTCAGAGTGCAGGCACTGTACTTCCCATCTCAAGGACTCAAGTCCGGCCTGCCAGTTTCCCTGAATCCCTTCATAAATGTTACTTTGCTCACACTCCAACAGCACGTCAAGTATTAAAAACCATCTGTCTCCATTCACTCCTATCAAACATGCTCACGCATGCATGCTGGAAGTCCAAGCAGCTCGCACACAAAACCTCCTTTACCCCCTCCCTCCAACCTTTCCTAGGCCGACCCCTACCCCGCCTTCCTTCCACTACAGACTGATACACTCTTGAAGTCATTCTGTTTCACTCCATTCTCTCTACATGTCCGAACCACCTCAAACAAACCCTTTCTCAGCCCTCTGGACAACAGTTTTAGTAATCCCGCACCTCCTCCTAACTTCCAAACTAACGAATTCTCTGCATGATATTCACACCACCATTGCCCTCAGACATGACATCTCCACTGCCTCCAGCCTTCTCCTCGCTGCAACATTCATCACCCACGCTTCACACCCATATAAGAGCGTTGGTAAAACTATACTCTCAAACATTCCCCTCTTTGCCTCCAAGGACAAAGTTCTTTGTCTCCACAGACTCCTAAGTGCACCACTCACTCTTTTTTCCCTCATCAATTCTATGATTCACCTCATCTTTCAAAGACCCATCCGCTGACACGTCCACTCCCAAATATCTGAATACGTTCACCTCCTCCATACTCTCTCCCTCCAATCTGATATTCAATCTTTCATCTCCTAATCTTTTTGTTATCCTCATAACCTTACTCTTTCCTGTATTCACCTTTAATTTTCTTCTTTTGCACACCCTACCAAATTCATCCACCAATCTCTGCAACTTCTCTTCAGAATCTCCCAAGAGCACAGTGTCATCAGCAAAGAGCAGCTGTGACAACTCCCACTTTGTGTGTGATTCTTTATCTTTTAACTCGACGCCTCTTGCCAAGACCCTCGCAATTACTTCTCTTACAACCCCACTATAAATAATTAAACAACCACGGTGACATCACACATCCTTTTCTAAGGCCTACTTTTACTGGGAAATAATTTCCCTCTTTCCAACATACTCAACTTGAGCCTCACTGTCCTCGTAAAAACTCTTCATGCTTTCAGTAACCTACCTCCTACACCATACACTTGCAACATCTGCCACATTGCCCCCTAATCCACCCTGTCATATGCCTTTTCCAAATCCATAAATGCCACAAAGACCTCTTTAGCCTTTACTCAAATACTGTTCACTTATATGTTCACTGTAAACACCTGGTCCACACACCCCTGCCTTTCCTAAAGCCTCCTTGTTCATCTGCTATCCTGTTTCCGTCTTACTCTTAATTCTTTCATTATAACTCTACCATACACTTACCAGTATCTCAACAGACTTATCCCCCCTATAATTTTTGCACTCTCTTTTATCCCCTTTGCCTTTTTATACAAAGGACACTATGCTCTCTGCCAATCCCTAGTACCTTACCCTCTTTGATACATTATTAAATAATTGCACCAACCACTCCAAAACTAAATCCCACACCTGCTTTTAACATTTCTATCTTTATCCCATCAATCCTGGCTGCTTACCCCCTTTCATTTTACCTACTGCCTCACGAACTTCCCCCACACCACAACTGGCTCTTCCTCACTCCTACAAGATGTTATTCCTCCTTGCCCTATACACGAAATCACAGCTTCCCTATCTTCATCAACATTTAACAATTCCTCAAAATTTTCCCTCCATCTTCCCACTACCTCTAACTCTCCATTTAATAACTCTCCTCTTGTATTTTTAACTGACAAATCCATTTGTTCTCTAGGCTTTCTTAACTTGTTAATCTCACTCCAAAATTTTTTCTTATTTTCAACAAAATTTGTTGATAACATCTCACCAACTCTCTCATTTGCTCTCTTTTTACATTGCTTCACCACTCTCTTAACCTCTCTCTTTTTCTCTATATACTCTTCCCTCCTTGCATCACTTCTACTTTGTAAAAACTTCTCATATGCTAACTTTTTCTCCCTTACTACTCTCTTTACATCATCATTCCACCAATCGCTCCTCTTCCCTCCTGCACCCACTTTCCTGTAACCACAAACTTCTTCTGAACACTCTAACACTACATTTTTAAACCTACCCCATACCTCTTCGACCCCATTGCCTATGCTCTCATTAGCCCATCTATCCTCCAATTATTGTGATTATTGTGATGACTATAAAGAGTTTATGAAAGTTTATGAAAAACATAAATCTCAAATTTTGAAGATTATGAATAAGACTGAAGATTGTTGTAGGATTACTTTAGGATCTACAGTGTCTGACCTCAAGGACCCAGACTTTAAAATGATGATGGATTTGAACAAATTCGAATTTTTGAACAATTTTACTATTACTGGAATTCCAGTGTATACTCCCAGTAGAGATTCTTCACTCCTTAATCCTTGGTCTTATGGTATTTGTAATATAATAGGTTCTCCTCATAATATTATGAGCCAAATAGCCATAGAGAACTTTGCAAAATTAAATGATTATAAAAAAACAGTAGAAGTAAACTGGAATAATGAAAATGTACTCTTCAATGCTATTGTTCCAGTTTTTTCACTTGATGCTGCAAAAGTTATCGAACCCATAGTTAAGACTAAACTGTATGCAATGTATGTGACTTTTGCACTCTTGAAAAATTCACATATTGTGGACTTTCACATTCACATGGCAGCATTGGGAGTAACATGGGTAAGGCTATTATTTGAATATCCAAATACGCCTAGAACTGAGTTTGTAAATGCTCGTATGAAAAGTATAGAGGCAAGAACAACTTTGTATCTAAATCAAAAAATGTACAGAAATTACTGGAATTTTTTGAAAAAGAGTTCTAAGAAAAATCATAATGTTGTTGCTGTTCAAGCACTAATGACAGAAAGTATTATTGAGGTAGAAATGAAAACTTTGAAATGTGAGACACTGATTAAACCCATGTTTATACTTCACTTAAATCAGCAACAGAAGAATCCTGCTGATAAATGTGAAGATATTAATAATCTTATGAAGATTATGCTTGTGGAATATATGGGTCGCTGTTTGACTCATTATGAATCTACTACTCCTTTTGTAGATTTTTTTCTTGAAGAATTAAATGATTCCCACAAGATGGATATTATTCAAAATTTTGTAAATGAGGTTAGGAATAACTTACAAGCAGAAGAATATCTTTTTGAAGATTACTACTATAGTCTGGAAAAAGTGATGCAGTTTCCTAAGATACATTTGGAGGATTTTTATACACTGGAAGAATGGCAAAAGTTTAGTTAGGAGATAAATTACTCAGATTTTTTTTTTATAGAAGCTTATGTAAAAAGACAAAATTTATCAATAAAAGTTGATGTAAGTAAAGGAGAAAAATTGCGTAATGTTGCCTTAGCTGGTGATTTATCTTGGAATACTTTAAAGACTTTTGCTAAAGAAAATGGACTAGAAACAGAAGTTATTGAAGACTTGTTTGATGAGAAAAGCATGTTTATATATATTAATCATGGTTTGAATTATAGGTCATCTCGAGAGAGACTCTTAAATAAATTGGTTGATTATTCTCATAGCATTGACATGGTAACTTTTAATGTTAAGACAGAAATTTATAAGAATTTAATTAAAGACATTAAATTAGAATTGGACAAGATATGGTTGAATTTCTATGATGAAGTTCATAAGGAAATTGTTGAACCAATGACTAGACATGAAATTTTAGAAGAGACTTTGAAATGCGAAGTGGGAGAAGCTTTCAAATACAGAGAGGCTTTGAATGGAGTGGAAGAAGCTTTGAAATGCGGAGTGAAATGCAGAGTGGAAAAAGCTTGGGGTTATGATCACAGATTTAACTATCAGTAAGTGAGCGGCGTCGGCGGAAAGACAATAAAATATTTGTTCATGGTTTACATTGAGTGTGTTTATTTCTTGAGAATGGAACATTTAAAACTCCTATTCCTGTTCAAGTTATTATGCCTATGATGAATGATATTGTAAAATTACAAACATAATATAAAGAAATGATACAAAAACAATGAATATAAAGAAATGATGTAAAGCTACAGAAAAAAAAGTAAATAAAAATTCTAACTGTATTTACCCACTATTTTGTAATATAAAGAGCTGTAACAGGAATTAACCACCATTTGGAGATAAACTTCTTCATTATGTCATTGTTGCTATTAATAATCTTGATTTTGTTATTTGGTAATAATGGAGGTATGTATAAAGATTGTAATAGTATTTTTTTTTGTTGGTTGCTGCTTGATTTTATATTTGATAATAATAATTGTATTTATTAAAAGTAACTGTCATAAAAAGTAATTTTATTATTTGTTTACAGAGTGGACTTGTATGCAAAATGATAATAATAATAATATATGTAGACCGGTTAATACTTATGTATTGTGGCCTTAAAGATTTTCCTGAAATTCTTGATGCTGAAATTCAAGATGGTAGTTGTGAAATATTGAAAGAAAATATTTGTACATCAGTTGAACATATTTACCTATTAATAATGGCATTGATTTTTCATAATTTGGAAACTGAAATTAAAAAACAAAATCTTATTGAAAAAAAATTATAATTCTGTATCATATATGTACTAAAATTTATAATTATGTGTACTAAATTTGTTTTATGAAAATTTTTAATAAATGTAATTTATGTAAATTTCTATGTACATAAAATATATTAAAAATGTTGTGAAGATTACTTGATAATAATTATTTTCCTGTATCTGTACCACGGATAAAAAAAAAATCTGATTTTTCTTGATAAGATTTCCAGAATGGTTTAAGTATTTTTACTAACCTCTTGTAAATTTATAAGACAGTATTTTTCATGATCATATAATTTTTTTTTATTATTATTTTTTATTATCACACTGGCCGATTCCCACCAAGGCAGGGTGGCCCGAAAAAGAAAAACTTTCACCATCATTCACTCCATCACTGTCTTGCCAGAAGGGTGCTTTACACTACAGTTTTTAAACTGCAACATTAACACCCCTCCTTCAGAGTGCAGGCACTGTACTTCCCATCTCCAGGACTCAAGTCCGGCCTGCCGGTTTCCCTGAATCCCTTCATAAATGTTACTTTGCTCACACTCCAACAGCACGTCAAGTATTAAAAACCATTTGTCTCCATTCACTCCTATCAAACACGCTCATGCATGCCTCCTGGAAGTCCAAGCCCCTCGCACACAAAACCTCCTTTACCCCCTCCTCCTCCAACCTTTCCTAGGCCGACCCCTACCCCGCCTTCCTTCCACTACAGACTGATACACTCTTGAAGTCATTCTGTTTCGCTCCATTCTCTCTACATGTCCGAACCACCTCAACAAACCCTTCCTCAGCCCTCTGGACAACAGTTTTGGTAATCCCACACCTCCTCCTAACTTCCAAACTACGAATTCTCTGCATTATATTCACACCACATATTGCCCTCAGACATGACATCTCCACTGCCTCCAGCCTTCTCCTCGCTGCAACATTCATCACCCACGCTTCACAC
Source organism: Cherax quadricarinatus (assembly GCF_026875155.1). Taxonomy (NCBI): domain Eukaryota; kingdom Metazoa; phylum Arthropoda; class Malacostraca; order Decapoda; family Parastacidae; genus Cherax; species Cherax quadricarinatus. Next base: position 23,550,126 of record NC_069485.1, read on the forward strand.
CCATATAAGAGCATTGGTAAAACTATACTCTCATACATTCCCCTCTTTGCCTCCAAGGACAAAGTTCTTTGTCTCCACAGACTCCTAAGTGCACCACTCACTCTTTTTCCCTCATCAATTCTATGATTCACCTGATCTTTCAAAGACCCATCCGCTGACACGTCCACTCCCAAATATCTGAATACGTTCACCTCCTCCATACTCTCTCCCTCCAATCTGATATTCAATCTTTCATCACCTAATCTTTTTGTTATCCTCATAACCTTACTCTTTCCTGTATTCACCTTTAATTTTCTTCTTTTGCACACCCTACCAAATTCATCCACCAATCTCTGCAACTTCTCTTCAGAATCTCCCAAGAGCACAGTGTCATCAGCAAAGAGCAGCTGTGACAACTCCCACTTTGTGTGTGAATCTTTATCTTTTAACTCCACGCCTCTTGCCAAGACCCTTGCATTTACTTCTCTTACAACCCCATCTATAAATATATTAAACAACCACGGTGACATCACACATCCTTGTCTAAGGCCTACTTTTACTGGGAAAAAATTTCCCTCTTTCCTACATACTCTAACTTGAGCCTCACTATCCTCGTAAAAACTCTTCACTGCTTTCAGTAACCTACCTCCTACACCATACACTTGCAACATCTGCCACATTGCCCCCCTATCCACCCTGTCATATGCCTTTTCCAAATCCATAAATGCCACAAAGACCTCTTTAGCCTTATCTAAATACTGTTCACTTATATGTTTCACTGTAAACACCTGGTCCACACACCCCCTACCTTTCCTAAAGCCTCCTTGTTCATCTGCTATCCTATTCTCCGTCTTACTCTTAATTCTTTCAATTATAACTCTACCATACACTTTACCAGGTACACTCAACAGACTTATCCCCCTATAATTTTTGCACTCTCTTTTATCCCCTTTGCCTTTATACAAAGGAACTATGCATGCTCTCTGCCAATCCCTAGGTACATTACCCTCTTCCATACATTTATTAAATAATTGCACCAACCACTCCAAAACTATATCCCCACCTGCTTTTAACATTTCTATCTTTATCCCATCAATCCCGGCTGCCTTACCCCCTTTCATTTTACCTACTGCCTCACGAACTTCCCCCACACTCACAACTGGCTCTTCCTCACTCCTACAAGATGTTATTCCTCCTTGCCCTATACACGAAATCACAGCTTCCCTATCTTCATCAACATTTAACAATTCCTCAAAATATTCCCTCCATCTTCCCCAATACCTCTAACTCTCCATTTAATAACTCTCCTCTCCTATTTTTAACTGACAAATCCATTTGTTCTCTAGGCTTTCTTAACTTGTTAATCTCACTCCAAAACTTTTTCTTATTTTCAACAAAATTTGTTGATAACATCTCACCCACTCTCTCATTTGCTCTCTTTTTACATTGCTTCACCACTCTCTTAACCTCTCTCTTTTTCTCCATATACTCTTCCCTCCTTGCATCACTTCTACTTTGTAAAAACTTCTCATATGCTAAACTTTTTCTCCCTTACTACTCTCTTTACATCATCATTCCACCAATCACTCCTCTTCCCTCCTGCACCCACTTTCCTGTAACCACAAACTTCTGCTGAACACTCTAACACTACATTTTTAATCCTACCCCATACCTCTTCGACCCCATTGCCTATGCTCTCATTTGCCCATCTATCCTCCAATAGCTGTTTATATCTTACCCTAACTGCCTCCTCTTTTAGTTTATAAACCTTCACCTCTCTCTTCCCTGATGCTTCTATTCTCCTTGTATCCCATCTACCTTTTACTCTCAGTGTAGCTACTACTAGAAAGTGATCTGATATATCTGTGGCCCCTCTATAAACATGTACATCCTGAAGTCTACTCAGCAGTCTTTTATCTACCAATACATTATCCAACAAACTACTGTCATTTTGCCCTACATCATATCTTGCATACTTATTTATCCTCTTTTTCTTAAAATATGTATTACCTATAACTAAACCCCTTTCTATACAAAGTTCAATCAAAGGGCTCCCATTATCATTTACACCTGGCACCCCAAACTTACCTACCATACCCTCTCTAAAAGTTTCGCCTACTTTAGCATTTAGGTCCCCTACCACAATTACTCTCTCACTTGGTTCAAAGGCTCCTATACATTCACTTAACATCTCCCAAAATCTCTCTCTCTCCTCTGCATTCCTCTCTTCTCCAGGTGCATACACGCTTATTATGACCCACTTCTCGCATCCAACCTTTACTTTAATCCACATAATTCTTGAATTTACACATTCATATTCTCTTTTCTCCTTCCATAACTGATCATTTAACATTACTGCTACCCCTTCCTTTGCTCTAACTCTCTCAGATACTCCAGATTTAATCCCATTTATTTCCCCCCACTGAAACTCTCCTACCCCCTTCAGCTTTGTTTCGCTTAGAGCCAGGACATCCAACTTCTTTTCATTCATAACATCAGCAATCATCTGTTTCTTGTCATCCGCACTACATCCACGCACATTTAAGCAACCCAGTTTTATAAAGTTTTTCTTCTTCTCTTTTTTAGTAAATGCATACAGGAGAAGGGGTTACTAGCCCATTGCTCCCGGCATTTTAGTCGCCTCATACGACATGCATGGCTTACGGAGGAAAGATTCTTTTCCACTTCCCCATGGACAATAGAAGAAATAAAAAAGGACAAGAGCTATTTAGAAAAAGGAGAAAAACCTAGATGTATGTATATATATATAATGCATGTGCGTGTCTGTGAAGTGTGACCAAAGTGTAAGTAGGAGTAGCAAGATATCCCTGTTATCTAGCGTGTTTAGGAGACAAAAAAAGAAACCAGCAATCCTACCATCATGCAAAACAGTTACAGGTTTTTGTTTCACAATCATCTGGCAGGACGGTAGTACTTCCCTGGGTGGTTGCTGTCTACCAACCTACTACCTATAAATTTTTTTTTATATTCACATAAAATATTTTACCAACACAGAATTCACACTCCATGTGGCAATAGTCTTTGACCTCCACCACCACCCAAGATGTGGCCACCAGCACCTCCACCACCACCCAAGTAGCTACTAGCACCTCCACCCAGCACCACCACCACCAGCCAAGATGTGACCACCAGCACCTCCACGGTCACTTCATCTTGTATGACCACATCTGTGGCCAGCACCTCCACTGCCACCCCAGGTGTGGCCAACAGCTCAGATATTGATACTAGTATTGCAAGTGATAATAGATGGTCAATTTGGCATTACTTTATCATTTGTGATTATTACCAATGATTTCGAGATTGCCAATATTGATTTTTTTGCTATAAGTGTTACCATGTCCAATTTTTCACATTTTTATTTTTTATAACTTTATTTATTGGACTATCTTTATGCAACTTTAACCACATGAGGTTCAATATGCCTAAAGTCTCTGGTAAAAAAATCAACGAAATCGAGTAAAGGAAAAACAAAAAAAAGTTCCCTTCCCCCTTAAGGACTCAAGTTTTAACTTAATAATTTAATTATTCATATCTTTTACACTAGTAATTTATAATATCATATATTAATTTCTTATAATTAAAAACAAATTTACTACTATGACAATATTCACTATAATATGACTCATTACTGCATTCTAAACAAAAATAATTGACATCATAAATAGAAAAATTATTATAAATAAACCTAGTAAACCCAAGTATTTTAGATATAGCAGCTTGTGATTGTTTTCTAAAAACAAGTGTTTCTTTCTTTAATTCTTTTTTGCATTTTGTACAATTTTTACATTGATAATAATAATTTTCATTAGTAAATTCACTGTTTGCTACTAATTGAGTAAATGAATAAGATATTTTATATTCTATAAAATATGTCCAGCCAGTAAATTCTATTATATTATTAGCAATTTCAATAGTAGAATATAAACAATCATTAAATTTATTTATTGCTGGACTATTAGATAAATCGTTATAATATAATCGAATAATAGGAAAATTAGGTATATTATTAATTTTATCAATATCACAAAATCTACTAATATATATAGACTCCATATTAAAAGAGCAATTATGATTGTATGATGATATATCAATATACTTCTGAGCTTGAAACCATTTTATTTCATCTCTACGTATTTTTCTTTCTTTATTCCAATATTTATTAGAATTCAATTTACTTTCTAATTCTTTTTTGTTAGTTAAAATGGTGAAAGTTTCATTCCTATGAAAATATATATAATAGTGTATATATATATCAAAGTAATTATCAACTAATATAATAATTGGTATATTATTTGACTGTTCTTTTTTATAAATATTATCATTTGGTCTTTCACCAATAACAAAAACTCTGGGAAATTTTGTTTCAAATTTCTTATACTGTAACACACTATTCATTATCCAACACAAATTTTGAGATTTAGTACCCTGTACTAAACGAAAAAGACTATTCACTTTTAATGATGATAATGATAATGATTTACTTTCATTATTAGAATACCATTGTTTTGAATAAAATGCATCTTCAAAAATAATTATTTTGTTGTTGTTATTATACCAAAAAAAAACTGTGTCGTCATCTTTTTTAGTTTTTAAAATAATAATACAATCATACATTTCCAATGTCTCATTAAATATGTTATCTTTACCAATCAATGTTGTTACATTGTTAAATAAACAAGTTAATAAGGGTAAGACTTTATCATTATTTAAATTTTTCCAAACTAAAAGTTTCTTTTTATTGTAATGAGTAAAAATTTGATTTAATAAATCATAAATATTTACTCCTGTTATATACTCTATTTTAATTATATTTTCATCATTATGATTATTATTATTAAAAAGGTGATTGATTACTCTTGCTTGTTCACACGTTCTTGTTGTTGTTGTTAAGGGATATTCACCATCATAAATTCGATTTTCCCAAAGAAAAAGAGCAGAGTGAATTTTGTAATGATCAGTATAAAATATATTGTAATTATAATAATGACACAAAAACATTATACATAATCAATAAAAAAATCTATAATTTCAACCAATGAAAAAAATTTTGGTATTTTTAATATTAAATATATTAAATATTGAATTTCACTTATATCCCGAGAAAATTTTGCTATTAAGGCTATTATATGTCAGCCATTGATAATATTTGAATGTAGCTGAAATTTATGTTGTTTTTGTTCTATAATTAATGTAACGACTGAAGAATACATTGGATGATTATAAAATTCTAATCAGTCATTTTTTAAATTATAGATTTTACGAGATTTCTTATATTCAATTATTTTTAAAAATGGAGTAATAACAGGAAAAGAATTATATAATATAATTTTTTTCAATATTTCTATAGTATTGATACAACTATCATTATTATTATTAATGCTGTCTTTACCAATAGGACTTTGAAATTTAGAGTAAGGTTCTTTACAATATCGATAATACAACTGACGAAATGGCATATAATATTGATTGCCAATTACATTCCACCATTGCTTACAAACTGGAGCACAACAATTTAATAGGTCTTCATAAGGAAGTTGAGCAAAAATTTCTTGAAGAAATATTTCTGGTATTGCTGTCATTATTAATTTAAAAAAGAAGTAGTTGAATATTTATAGTTTATTCTAAAATTAATTAGTTAGAAAATAAAGATCTATTCACTGGAAGATAGCAAAAATTTTTGAGGATTATAAATTTTTATGTATTTATGCAAAAATTTTTGAGAATTATAAATTTTTATATATTTATTGCTATCATCATCCCAAATGTAAAACAGTTCATATGACAATAGTTTCAGGGAGTTGATTACAGTTTGTGTATTTATATTTACATCATCATTCCAATTTTTCCAACATTCTCCTACTGAAAATTTTTTGCAAAATCATCAGTTTCAATATCAGTTTCATTTTTAATACATAATAATTTACCAAAATAAAGTTTGTGTTTTTCATAATTATACATTAAACGAAAAAGTGGAATTTCTGAGTTTGTTATTTTAAAAAAATATATTATTATTAAAATACCAATTAATATATTTAAAAAAAATTAGGGTAACATTGGTTAGTTTTTTTACTTTTTCTATTATTTCTTCATATGAGGTGAAGAGAATTATGAAATCATATTTTTCATATTTTTCATATTCTATTTTTCTTTTATAAAAGCTATAACTATTTATAGTTACATTTTTAAACAAATAATATAATGATTTTTCTAAAGATAATAAAGTTGAATAGACATAATTTTCTTCAGATATAATAATTAAAAACTTTTTATTGTTATAACTATTAAAAATTAATAATAATATCTCAAAAATAGTTTCTGTACTCAAAAAATCAACATTAATAATTTTATCCTTGTTGCAATAAAGATGATTTACAACTCGTGCTCGTTCACATGTCATTAATGGACAACCATTAATTCTATTTTCCCAAATGAAAAGAGCAGAATTAATCTTAGTATGATTGTAAGTGGAAAGTTTTAAACTTCTATGATTATAGTAACAATTTAAAAACATCAAACATAATCCATAAAAAAAATCTATAATATCCACCAGTGGATAAAAATTTTGTATTTTTAATACTAAATATAATAAATACAGGACTTCACTCACATTCTTAGATAGTACTATCATCAATATTAACAGAAGATGCCAATCATTATTATTATAGAATGATTGGTGATTTTCAAGTAATTCAGCAGCATGTAAATAATATGGATGACTTTTCAATTCAACTAAATCAATTTTTAAGTTATAGGTTTTATATATTTTATTTTTATATTCAATAATTTGTAATAAAAGTTGAAATACATAGTCATCTTCGTATTTTAAAAATGGTCGTAATATTTCAATAGCACTACTACTATTATTACTAAAAGGATTTTGAAATTTTAAATTAGGTATTTTACAATATCTATAATATAACTGACGAATTGGCATATAATCCTCATCAATAATTACATTTCTCCATTTCTTACACACTGGAGCACAATAGTTTAATAAATCTTGGTAGGGAATTTGAGCAAAAATTTCTTGAAGTAATTCTGATGAAAATTTCTTTTTTTTTTTAAAAAAGGTACTAAATTTTTCTGAATTCTAAGTCCACACAGGATGTTACATCCTGTACTGTACAGAAGGTAATAATATCATCTTTATCAACTAGTGTTTTTTTTTATATCAGCTTATTATGAAAAACAAAAATTTTGATATGATAAAACTTTTTTTTATGATTAATAGGGGTATCATGTATACAACTAATTCTAATCATACAGTAGAGTGAAAAAGTAATGTGAAACCGCATCTGCTAGAACTAACCCCACAGGTTATGTAGTGTCTGGAGAACAAGAGGTAATCAGGTTCCACTCAAGTTCAGTTCCTTGTATAAAAAGCCCCTTACTGAGTGGGTTGCCAATGAGTAAAAGCCCCAGCCAGTGCTGCCCACATGTATGGGGGTTCATTATCCTTTCTTTATATGGTACTGTGGAACAAAGCAAGCTACATGCTACCACCCAACCTATGAGTCCATTCCACTAACCACATATGTGAATCTGTAAACATTGTTGAGGCTACAATATACAACCAAACTGCCATTTTTACCTAGTAACTAATTTTCAAGATTTCATTCTTAAGGTAAAAGAAAAAAAAATTATTAACAAGTTTATTTTGACAAGTTAAAAAGAAAAAGAAATATATAAACATTAAAAATATACAAGATAAACACTTAAAACTGAGTACCTAGAAAAATTATAGAACTTTGTCATACAAACATGACTTCTATCTACTAACTGGCAGTATTAATCTAGGTTGAAACACTGTTTCAATCTAAGTGAACCCTGCAAATTACTAGATAGAAGTCATGTTTGTATGACCAACCTGTACCTTTAAAAATGGAACTCAATAAATACTAGTTACAACTGACAAAAAACAAAAACAAGCAAATCAGAGCTTGACACATATATTTATTAAATTATAAAAAAAACACCAACAAACACTCAAGTCACTTGAAAATTACCAACTTTTTGTTTTCTTAAAAAAAAAGAACTAATATTTAGTAATAAACACACACTTTAGATATAATAAATGCATACAAATTTAAAAAGGGTCAAAGCATTACCCGCTAATTTGTAAATGTCGAGACCTCATCTACGTACACATAATTCACACTTCATGTGGCAGTAGTCTTGGGAACCAACTAACCCCTGTGCAGTAGAGGATGTAACATCCTGTTTTTAACTTGACAAACTATTTCCGTAAAAATAATAAAATTTCTGATTTTGAATATAAATGAAATAAGTCCTTACATTTATGTAAAGTTACAGACGAACTCGATGGAATAATCCAGGTAGGATAGTGAGGAGCATAGGTGAGTATTACATTAGCTTCACTATAATTAATGAACTCATTTTTAATTAGAATTTGGAACAGAATTTCTGGGTAGAGTTTCAGTTGGTCCTGGTGGTGGTCCCGGAGAGTCAAGTAGCACAGGGACTTCAGCGATGGTGGTGATGGTGGTGGTGGTTGTGGTGGTGGTGGTGGTGGTGGTGGTATACCTATTGATCTTATAATATATTTGTATTCGTCTTTAAGTGATACGATTAAATTATTTAGAATTTTTTTTTTATAGTTTTGTCTTTGTATTTATCAAACAAATCCATAAAAATATAATTTACTAAGAAAGTAAAATCAAACGTAAGGTACATTAATCCATATACACTATCAGGTTGATTTCTAAAAGACCAGTTAGATTCAGACCAATTAGATTTTATTGCTACAAAAATATAACGACTATTATCGTGCACTATTCGTAAAATTAATATATATTTACCTACATTAAAAGTGTAATTATCGGTTATGTAATTATTAGTACTGTAAAATCTTTCATAACAATTAATGTAATACAGACGATTCACTTTTTCTTTAGCCACTCTGAATTTCTTTACGTCATTTTCTTTCCACGCTTCACTAGAAAATGTAATGCGATCCAGATAATCCTGATAATCGAAAGCATTACCCGCTAGTTTGTAAATGTCTGAGACTGTCGAGACCTCATCTACGTAAGACTTAAATGTAATAGCTGACATGTCAACATCTAGGGTGGTCACTCCAGATGTGGTAAAGTAGGTTACTCATCTGTGACCATTCCTCCTTTACCAAGGAGGGGCTGTGGTCATACTAGTTTTCTTACTTCTCTTCTTTCTTTCTTCTTTCACCAGACACCACCGCCATCTCTCTCTTTCGCTACAGAATTCACACTCCATGTGGCAGTAGTAGTCTTGGGAGTACAGAATAAATATATTAAAAACATCATGTTCATATATCTTTTTTAAGATAAAATAAAATATTTTACTAACAGAATTCTTTGAATTAAACGTTTTAATGAACCAGTTGAGCTTTCGTTTGAGAGGGTATGCTGGTACAATAGCACCACTGATACTATTATAACTACTACTGAACACAATATATGTATGTTCATAACTTGTTTAAAATATACTTATAACTTTATTACTTACCAAGAGAAGGAAAGTGCCTAAGTTCCAAATACTGTGACTTTGACTAGGGACTGGGTGTTACTGAAGACTGAATAGCCTAGCCTTGCTTGAATTCTTTTATATGGCAGTCTGTTGGGCTCCTCCCTATGCTAGTACAGGATGTAACATCCTGTTTTTCAATGTCATCTACTTTACCACATTTGGAGTTCGGCAATGTTGGGTGGCCACTACCATATTGAGTTTGAATTTGGATTTTTTTTTTGTAAAATATTTTACATTATCTTAAAAAAATTATGTTATAAAAATTGTCTAATGTTTTTTCAAGTTCAGAAAATGATGATAAAAAATGTAGTGTTAGATATCAACAGTTATTAACGACTCATTAACTTAATAATTTAATTATTCATATTTTTTACACTAGTAATTTATAATATCATATATTAATTTCTTATAATTTTTACACAGATAATAATAATTTTCATTAGTAAATTCACTGTTTGCTACTAATTGAGTAAATGAATAAGATATTTTATATTCTATAAAATATGTCCAGCCAGTGGGGCACCACGAGTACACTGAGAGACAACAGTAAACATCAGGGGCCCAAGATTGTTCAACTGCCTCACAGCATACATCAGGGGGATTACGAACAGACCCCAGGCTGTCTTGAAAAAGGTACTGGATTTTAGGATATTGATTGTTCTGGTCCCTTTGAATTAGATTTTGTTTGCATCCTAATTTGCTATTTCCAAATGATGACTTGTGACTGCCTCTTAATTCCCTTCAATCTTCAATGCTAATGTTTAACTGCAACTTGTGTCACACACTATTTTAGTATGTGCATTGAGGTACAGAGGACTGGGGTTATGTAATACGGGGATATCTTCCTCGGATTGCGCAGCGACTGAAATATATCTAATAATAATATAATCATATGAAGCGCTAAACAGAAGGGGTCACTACAGTTCTACAGGGAGGGATGTGGGAGAGGAAGACTGTGATGATGGGTAGGGGTTAGAGGGCATGAAATATATCTAGTTATAATTACATTCATGGTCAAGCACTAAACCTGTAGAGGTCATAGTCACGAGGGTGATGGGACACATTTATGCTCGATCCAGGGAAGAAGCAGGTTTAATTCCTTTACTGAGAAGCAGGTTTAATTCCTTTACTGAAGGGTTTATTAGGTAGTAGGTTGGTAAACATCAACCAAATACTATGCCTTCTATAATTTACTTTAATCATGAAAAAGTACTAACCCTACAGATTATGTAGTGTCTGGATAACAGGAGGTAATCAGGTTCCACTCAAGTTCAGTTCCTTGTATAAAAAGCCCCTTACTGAGTGGGTTGCCAACTAAATGACAGATAGAGGATAGTTCAAATTTCTTGGATTAATTCATTCACCAACAAAGGTACCTTTCTTGTAAAAATTGAACAGGAAATCTTTTAGCAGACAGAGGATCAAGCCTCCACTATTCCTTATCCAAAATAGCTCACATTTATATTCCACTAGAGTAAAAGCCCCAGCCAGCGCTGCCCACATGTATAGGGTTCATTATCCTTTCTTTATATAGTACTGTGGAACAAAGCAAGCTACATGCTACCACTCAACCAATGAGTCCATTCCACTAACCACATATTTGAATCTGTAAACATTTTTAAGGCTACGATATACAACCAAACTGCCATTTTTACCTAGTAACTAATTTTCAAGATTTCATTCTTAAGGTAAAAGAAAAAAAATTATTAACAAGTTTATTTTGACAAGTTAAAAAGAAAAAGAAATATATAAACGTTAAAAATATACAAGATAAACACTTAAAACTGAGTACCTAGAAAAATTATAGAACTTTGTCATACAAACATGACTTCTATCTACTAACTGGCAGTATTAACCTAGGTTGAAACATTATTTCAATCTAAGTGAACCCTGCAAATTACTAGATAGAAGTCATGTTTGTATGACCAACCTGTACCTTTAAAAATGGAACTCAATAAATACTAGTTACAACTGACAAGAAACAAAAACATGACTTCTATCTACTAACTGGCAGTATTAACCTGTTTCAATCTAAGTAAACCCTTCAAATTACTATTGAAGTCATTTTTGGATGACTAACCTGTACCTTTAAAAATTTAACTCAATAAATTCTTGTTACAATTAACATGAACAAAAAAATTTTTTTTTTTAAAATCATAATAATTACTTTCAATTTTTATACTTTTATTAGGTAACTAATACATGTTTATTAAATGTAAAAAAAAAAACACCAACAAACACTCAAGTCCTTGAAAATTACCAACTTTTTGTTCTCTGGCTCCAAAATAGGTCCCTAGACCCTTTTTAAATTTGTATACATTTATTGTATCTAAAGTGTGTGTTTATTACTAAATATTAGTTCTTTGTTCAGCTGGGAACCTTTTTCTGAGAACCTTTTGTTTTAGGATCTAATGACCTTTTGTTCTAGGATCTAATGACTTTCTGTTCTGGGATCTGAGGACTTTTTGTTCTGGGATTTGAAGACTTTTTGTTCTAGGATCTGAGAACTGAGGAAGACTTTTTGTTTTGGGATTTGAGGACCTTTTGTTGTGGGATTTGATGACCTTTTGTTCTGGGATCTGAGAACTTTGGGATCTGAGGACCTTTTGTTCTGGAGGACTTTTTGTTATGGGGATTTGGAACGATAACCTTTTTGGTTTTTCTGGAGCTTGAGCTTTAACCTGAGGATGATCTTTTCTGGAACTTGAGGACGACGACCTTTTTAATTGTTCTGGAGCCTGGGGATAATGATGATCATCTTTTCTGGGGCTTGGAGATGACACCTGGGGATAATTATGATCATCTTTTATGGGGCTTGAAAACGACGACCTTTCTGATTGTTCTGGAGCCTGGGGATGATGATCATCTTTTCTGGAGCTTGAAGACGATGACCTTTTTGATTGTTCTGGAGCCTGGGGATTATCATCATCTTTTCTAGAGCTTGGGGATGACAACCTTTTTGATTGTTCTCGGGCCTGGGGATGATCATCATCTTTTCTGGGGCTTAGGGACGGCGACCTTTTTTATTTTTCTGGAGCCTGGAAATTATCATCATCTTTTCTGGGGCTTGGGGATGATGACCTTTTTGATTGTTCTGGAGCCTTTTCTGGGGCTTGGGGACCTTTTTGGGGACCCTGTAATTCATCACCTTCTTTTACTTTTCTCATGAATTCTTTTAGTATTTGTTTTTGGTTATCATTATATCTGGATAAATATTTATCATCAATGTGTACAAGATAAGCATTGGTAATGTTTAACCCCTTTACATTCTTTTCCTTTTTTCTTTCCCATTCAACAGCCACCATGTCTAAAAAACTCTCATATAAAAAAACTTCAATAAAATCATTATTAGAATTAAAATCATGATTATTTAAATAAATTCCATAAGGAAATCCATTATAAAAATCTTCATCAGCAGAAGCACATTTCATCCAAAGTTCCAATTTCTTTTTTTTTTTATTTTTTTATTATCACACTGGCCGATTCCCACCAAGGCAGGGTGGCCCGAAAAAGAAAAACTTTCACCATCATTCACTCCATCACTGTCTTGCCAGAAGGGTGCTTTACACTACAGTTTTTAAACTGCAACATTAACACCCCTCCTTCAGAGTGCAGGCACTGTACTTCCCATCTCCAGGACTCAAGTCCGGCCTGCCGGTTTCCCTGAATCCCTTCATAAATGTTACTTTGCTCACACTCCAACAGCACGTCAAGTATTAAAAACCATTTGTCTCCATTCACTCCTATCAAACACGCTCACGCATGCCTGCTGGAAGTCCAAGCCCCTCGCACACAAAACCTCCTTTACCCCCTCCCTCCAACCCTTCCTAGGCCGACCCCCTACCCCGCCTTCCTTCCACTACAGACTGATACACTCTTGAAGTTATTCTGTTTCGCTCCATTCTCTCTACATGTCCGAACCACCTCAACAACCCTTCCTCAGCCCTCTGGACAACAGTTTTGGTAATCCGCCACCTCTCCTAACTTCCAAACTACGAATTCTCTGCATTATATTCACACCACACATTGCCCTCAGACATGACATCTCCACTGCCTCCAGCCTTCTCCTCGCTGCAACATTCATCACCCCTGCTTCACACCCATATAAGAGCGTTGGTTAAAAAAAATACTCTCATACATTCCCCTCTTTGCCTCCAAGGACAAAGTTCTCTGTCTCCACAGACTCCTAAGTGCACCACTAAACTTTTTTCCCCTCTTCAATTCTATGATTCACCTCATCTTTCATGACCCACCCGCGGGAACATTTCCACCCCCAAAATTTTCTGAATACTTTCACCTCCCCCCATACTCTCTCCCCCCAAATCTGATATTCAATCTTTCAAAACCTAATTTTTTTTTTTTCCTCAAAACCCTTTAAATCTTTCCTGTATTCACCTTTAATTTTCTTCTTTTGCACACCCTCCCAAAATTCATCCACCAATCTTGCGTTTTCCTTTCGAATCTCCCAAGGCACAGTGTCTTCAGAAAAGGGAGAAAGCTGTGACAACTCCCACCCTGTGTGTGATTCTTTATCTTTTAAAATAAAAGGGGCCTCTTGAAAAGGCCCCTGCTTTTAAATTCTTTTACAAACCCCATCTATAATTTTATTAAAAAACCCACGGTGACATCACACACCCTTTGTTTGGGTTATTTTTTACGGGGAAAAAAAATTTCCCCTCTTTTAAATTTCTAACTTGAGCCTCACTATCCCTTTTAAAAATACTTAAATGCTTTCAGTAACCTACCTCCTACCCCATCCCTTTTTTGCAAATCTCCCCAAAAATTGCCCCCCTATCCAGTCTTTCCCCCTTTTCCAAATCCAAAAAACCCCACAAAAAACCTTTTTTCCCCTTATCTAAATACTGTTCATTTTTATTTTTTTTCATGAAACACCTGGTCCACCCCCCCCTTTACCTTTCCTAAAGCCCCTTTTTCATCTGCTTTTCCTTTCTCCGTTTTACTCAAAATTTTCTTTAAATTAAAACTCTAAATACACTTTACCAGGTACACTCAAAAAGATTACCCCCCCTAAAATTTTTTTGCCCTCTTTTTTTCCCCCTTTTTTGCCTTTATAAAAGGAAAATTTTGCATGCTCTCTGCCAAAACCCCCGGTACCTTACCCTTTTTCCATACATTTTTTAAATAATTGCACCAACCACTCCAAACTATTTTCCCCCCCTGCTTTTTTTTCATTTCTATCTTTATTTCCCTTAATCCCGGCTGCCCCTTTCCCACCTTTTTTTTATTTTACCTACTGCCTCACGAACTTCCCCCAAAACTCACAAAATGGCTCTTCCTCACTCCTACAAGATGTTATTCCTCCTTGCCCTTTACCCGAAATACAGCTTCCCTATCTTCATCAAAATTTTTAAAAAAAAAAAATTCCTCAAAATTCCCTCCATCTTCCAATACCTCTAAACCTCCATTTTAAAAACTCTCCTCTCCTTTTTTTAACTGACAAACCATTTTTTCTTAAAGGGTTCCTTAACTTGTTAAAACTCACTCCAAAAAAAAATTTTTTTATTTTAAAAAATTTGTTGATAAAAAAGCTCACCCACTCTCTCATTTTCTTTCTTTTTTCTTGCTTCACCACTTCTTAACCCCTCTCTTTTTCTCCATATTAAATCTTTTCCCCCCCTTGGAAACACTTCTACTTTGTAAAAAATTCTCATAGGTAAAATTTTCTCCCCTTTCTACTCTCCCTTTTTTCCCTCATTCCCAACCCAAACGCTCCTTTCCCTCCTGCCCCCTTTCCCGTGATGAGGGGGGCTCATTATATAAATGGGAAAATTACAAGATTCTCCAAAATTTAAAGGGAAAGGGTTTTATGTTGTGTACAAAACTCAGTGTTTTACCCCAAAAGCTTGACCTTTTAATGCAAATTTTGTCAAATCATGCTTTTTTAAAAAATTTTTTTCCAGACTAAGAAAAATAGAGGGAGGGATAAAATCTTTGAATCTATTTTTATGAGAGTTGAATCCATGAAAATTGGGGAAATTAAAATTGTTCAAAAAAGTTCCTTAAAATTAAATTTTTCCCCACAAGATTTAACAATATCTTTATCTTGATTTTTTTTTATCCATCCCCAATTTTCTTTTTCATAATCTTCATTTATCATTTGTATTACTGTAAAGATACAGCAACTTCATTTTCTTTACTTTTTTTAGATAGTTTTCATTTATAGCCTTATGAAGTATTAACTTTTCCACATACTTCTGCATTTTGGATGACCACATTTTAGTTATTAATAAAGCTATGCTGAGAGGGTATCCATTTTCCTTTATTAAAGGACCTACCTTATTTTGCATAGCATATGGCAAAGTTTTACACATAATTTCTATTGTTTCTATCGTTTCCATTGTTCTGCCCTGTTTTTAAGTTTGTTTTTCATAAGTCTTCTTTTTTCTGCAAAAGAATTTAAGAACAATTAAACTTAATATTTTTCAAATAGGTTTAAAAAAAATGGTAATTATATAAAGTATTTATCTTCTATAGTTAACATTAAATAGTGACAAGGTACAATATATAAATTACACAAAAACATCGCTTCAGAATGCAGACACTAAAAAACTTTAAGTCTATTGTTAATAATGTATCAACAGCCTCTGACATTAATCAAATTGTTGGTGATGCATTCCAATATCAAGATTCACTTGATCGTAGAACTTCCCCTTGTGAAAGAGATTTATAGAAAGAAGATGAATTACAGAGTTTCAAAGTTCATTTGGAGAAGGTTGATCGTTTATACCACATCTTAACTTACAACGAGTATGAAAATGATGGTTATTACAAATTAGCAATAAGAATGGTGTACAAGAATCGTCCCATCTTTGTAATAATGTCAACTATTTACATCTTTTCAAATGAAGGATGGATTGGAGGATTTGGTTTTATATATGTTACTTTCAATTCTAATATTTTTATTAGTATCATTGGAATAAGCTGTAAGAAATATATTTTTCACCATATTCTTAATTCACTTCAAGAAAATGGATATTGTGTAGAGTTTGTTCAGTCTCCCAAAAATTTATGGCAAAACCCACCAATGCTCAAGTTTCTCTGTCAATTGAAAATTACCAATTACTACCACTGTTGTTCCCTAGAGAATATTCTTCCTAAAACTCTTATTGAGAGTATGAGAGAATTCATTAAAATTAGTGAAGCTAAAGATGATTATAAAAAAAATCCTCACTTCAATACAATTATTTCAAAACAATTATTTACCTGAACTAGATTTTAGTTTAAGTTAAAAATAAAAATTAAACAAATATATATATAAATTTTTCACCTACAACAAAAATCTGTTCATGGCTTTCATTATACAGACGCGAACTTCCCCTTGTGAAAGATTTATGAAAAGGAAATGAATTACAGAGTTTTAAAGTGAAATTAGACAAGGTTGATCGACTATACCACATCTTAACTTACAAAGAGGATGAAAATAGTGATAGTGTGTCTGTTATCCACATGACTTTTCATTATAAAAGTTGGAGTTGGCTTGGTGTTATGAAGGTAACTAGTTTTAAATAAATTATAATAATCCTGACTTTACTAGGATTCTTACCGATTTGAAGAAATTGCAAGTAATCGGCAATCTTTTTTTTAGTTAATAAAATAAAAATTCAATAATATAAAGTAGTTCCAAATAATCATTATGGCTTTAAATATGCAGACACAAAAAGGCTTCAAATCTATTGTTAAGAATATAGTAACAGTATCTGACATAGATCAATCTATAGGAGATATTCTACAGTATCAAAATTCACATTCACTCAATCGTAACACTTCTCCTTGCGAAAGAGATTTATGGAAGAAAATGAATTGCAGAGTTTCAAAGTGAATTGGAGAAGGTAGATCGTCTATACCAAACTTAATAACCGAAAATGAATGACATACGATAAAAATTATTTTGTTATTACGAAATAATATAAG
>NC_069485.1:23568082-23610582 GCF_026875155.1 Cherax quadricarinatus
TCCATCTATTGAACTTTCCTCACACTCCCCCATACCAAGACTTAAAAGTCAAGGAGTATAAGAAGAATAGGGGAAAAAGTTCTAACATGTGGAAGTCGCGTAAGGCAACAAATCTTCTACTGACTGTCACGACTTAACCAGTCAGAGAAATAATTGGATGAACCATTGATATACACAATATGGAACTTAAAACCCTGGAGTGCCAAAGTCCACCTCAAGAGGCGACTTTTGGGTTCCCTTAAAAGTTTCTAGGTATATCAAAGGTTTGTGGTCCGTTTCTTAAAAATGATTTTCTTTTCCCAGCAAAAAAAAATTTAATTTTTGGAGATACCCCACACAAGGGCTAAACATTCCTTTTCTATTGTGGATATCTTTTTTTCTGCGGGAAGGAGTTTCCGGCATAGGAAGCATACAGGGAAGGGAGAAACCACATGGTATTGTAGTAACACCGCACCTAAGCCAGTATTGGGGGCATCAGTTCTCAAACAAAATGTTTTATTAATATCTGGAATTTTAAGTATAGGGTCTTTCGAAAAGATACTTTTAATCTCATTAAACTTTTCCTGAGCTACACCGGAAAGTTCAAGAGGTTCCTTCACAGATTTTTTAAAGGGAAAGTCCAATAAGATGCCTGTAAGATCAGCAAGTTCAGGATAAACTGTGCATAAAAAATTTACAGAACCAAGAAAGCTCACATGAGTTTCTTGGTTTTGGGGAATTTAAATTCTAATAAAGCTTTGATCTTACGGGGGAAAGGCTGCAGAGATTTAAATTAGAAAGTATCAGCCCCAAGAATCTAATCTTGTTATACCCAAGAAGCATTTTTTTCGGCTTGGCAGTGAGGCCATGTGAGCGTAACCTATGCAAAACTGATGTTAATGTTTGGATATGTCACCCCACGTAGATGTCATTACGTAAATGTTACAAATAAACTGAAACATTTGGCATTTTAAACCCAAGACCTTTCTCATCATCTCACATAGGTAGCACAGGCAGTTACCAAACCGAAGGGCATAGTTCTAAAATTTCATCAGTCCTTGGTGTGTAGGAAAAGCGGGGTACTGCTTAGAAGGATCTAAAATTACTTGAGATATGCCTGTGCAATATCATCTCTGAAAAGAAGGAAGAGTCATAAAATTGTGTAGATCGCTATCTATTAAGGGCATAGGCTCAGCTCCCACCGAGTTATAGCATTAGGCCTCTGAAGTCAATAGCAAGTCTATATGAATTACCCTCCTTCTTAACCATGACTACTGGTGAACAATATGAAGATAAACCCAAGGGTTTAAAAAGATCTTTAGTTTTTAAAAATTTGTCTACCTCTCGGGCAAATGCATCCCTAAGGTGAACTGGAACTGGGTAAAATTTCCGTTTGATAGGATTGTCCATCACTAGTCAATCTTATGGACTACCGGGAGGTAACACCTGGAATATCATAAAGACGTCTGAAAAGTTACTCACACATTGAAGTAGTTCATGTTTCTTATGGTCATCCAAAGATTCATTAATATTAATGGTGGTTTCGTCCGAGTGGTCAAGAGTCACCAAGTCATGTAGTTCTTCATCATGGTCTAAGTTAAGGTGTCAATTATGCACACCTTACATTCTTCAGTTGTCTTATCAAGTTCGTGTGGAAAAACTAAGTCAAAGGGATAATCCCTTTGTCGAGCGCGGCTGAAAAAATTCGGTATTAATTACGTGTTTTGGGGGCGTGTCATACTCCATGCCCCGCGTGGCCAGCTTCCCGTTCTTTAGTTCCAACCAATCACAAGCCTTCCTGAGTCTCTTCAGCTAAGTACAGTTCCCCTTCCCTTGCCCCTTCCCCCATTGGTTGAGAGATCAAAATATAAACACTGGTGGCTTGGCTCCGCCCACACACGCATTTTTTCCCTCCACCCTTACTAATCTACTCTTGGATTATACATTCTACAATGTCGGTAAGTACTGATTGTTGTGTTTAGTGCTTACATGAATAGTTTAGGCATATTTTGATATATACCTAAAGTCCGTGTGAAGCATAATATGAGTGTAGCATGCATTTTGAAAAAAGTGCAAGCATTTTAGACCGAATTATTTCGGTCTTGCGCGAGTTTCCGGGAATGTCCAATTTTAGTCAAATAAATATTTATAAGAAATTTTTCAATGCATATATAACTCTTAGTGGTCTGGATTTAACAGGAGGTTTCTTTTGTCCTTTCCAGTTCCATGAGAGGCTGTTTTGGGGGGAGCAGTCGACCAGCAGGTCGAGGTATGGTCTCGTTTCTGAAGACAGTGACTGGGAACCAGAGGTAGACGAACCAGAATTGCTGGATAGTGGTATGAATACTTGCCCCCCAGATGCACAGGATGCAGAGATGTCAAGTGATGATGAGAGGAAGAAAGGGAAGAAAGGCCAGCCAAAAAGCAGAAAGAATGAGGAAAAAGAGAACTTTTAGGATTGGGGAACCCGATGAGGAAAGATCCATGAGAATATTGCTCTTCAAGTTTCATAAAGACTGATAGAAATTGTTTCTCAGACTTCCATCTTTCCATTTAGCAATATAGAATCATTGGTTTTCCCAAAAAGAATCTCGGGAATATAGGGATTGAAACTTGCATCACTTTGGCAATTTGGCATTGTTGATATTTGCTTCCTTTTTATATTTTTGTAACAATTAAAAAATGTTTTGATACATGTTCCATTTATGTTTTTTATATTGTCTGTTTGTATATTAAATTTAAAAAATTGTTTTGGTGTGTTTTATTAACAATTGCAAGTTTGCAACATAAAATTTTGTAATCCCTTTGTCGGGCCCAGCCGAATATTTTCGGTCTTCGGAGATTAGCAATTGCTCGAAAACTAACCATCAGAAATTAATTTATATGGGATCAGTGACCTTGTATTGAGTTACTCTATCCACCATAGGGAGTTCAGTTCGAATTTCAAATTTTCGGACCCCTTGCACGATGAAGGGTAATTAAGGCAGTTAACCGAATTTCTTCGGTAATATTTCTTAAGGATGTTGATATGATAAAGCTTAGGTTTCCCCTTGAATTTTATGAGGTAGTCAACTTTCCCACAAATTTTTAATACTTTATATGGACCTTTCCATGTTACTAATAATTTATTTGACTTGATAGGCAAAAGTACAAGAACTTCATCTTTTACTTTAAAACTTCTCCTCTGCTTTTTTGGGAAACAAAATAGGTTTTGTACGGTCCATTGACAAGCTTAGGTTTTTCGAAACTATGTCAGAGGTCTCCTCAAGTTTGGATCTAAGGTCAAGGAGAAACTGGTAAGAAGACTGAACCTCAGCATTTACCTCCTCATTAGTCCCCTAAGTCATGAAGGATGGACAATGGGCCTCTGGCCTTCAACCATAGAGAAGTTCAAAAGGTGAAAAACCCCAAAGAGTCACTGGGAACTTCCCTCATGGCAAACAAAGCACAGGGTAGTAACGATGCCACTCCTTAGGTTTAAGGGAGCAAAGTTCCTTAAATTGGACTTGAGAATTGAATGCTGGTGCTCAATTCTCCCATTAC
This sequence comes from Cherax quadricarinatus, assembly GCF_026875155.1. Lineage (NCBI taxonomy): Eukaryota > Metazoa > Arthropoda > Malacostraca > Decapoda > Parastacidae > Cherax > Cherax quadricarinatus. Next base: position 23,571,605 of record NC_069485.1, read on the forward strand.
AGCTGGGATGATAGGGTGTTGTGAAGAGAGGCTTCACTCCCAGAAGTTGGTATAGATGTTGCATTAAGTCAGATGTGAATTGTGTCCCACGGTCAGACAAAATTTTTCTAGGGATGCCCACTCTGGAGAAGATGGACAAAAGGGCTTCAGCCACCTCTGTAGTAGTTATGGTCTTTAAGGGTATGGCTTCAGGGAAACTCAAAGCATAATCAACTAATGTTAATATATATCTATGTCCCCCAGATGAAAGTGGAGATAAAGGACCAACGATGTCAATAGCTACTCTTTCAAATGGTACCGTAAAGATAGGCATTTTGACCATAGGTACTCGCCTGGTACCTCGGGAGGATGACAGTTGGCAAACTTTACACGATCTACAATAGGTAGTGACATCTGAGGACATTTTTGGCCAAAAATAGGTTTCTCTAATTTTATTTAAGGTTTTACGATGCGTGAAATGCCCGGCCACTGGTAGGTCATGAGCCATTTTAAGAACAGTCTCTCTGCATTGACTTGGAACAACTAAGATGGAATAGTCTGTCTCATCTGAATTTAATTTGAATACTGACTTGTACAAGATATCTTTCATATATTCAAATTTATATGAAAAGTTTTTCCTTTGGATAACTTGATTTTAACTTAATTTTGATCTAAAAAATGTAATTTAGATTTACACTATCATACATATTATTCTAAATATAATAATATTACTACAGTATTACAAACTGGAATATATGAATTTAAGAAAAGACTGTTCTAGAGTATGTTTTTCGCTTCTGTCATTACATCTGTAATAAGATCGCTTTTTTTATTCAACAGAAAAGATTTTTGGAAAATCATCAGTTTTATTTTTTAATCGTAAAATTGATTGTTCACTTTCACTATATTTATTACATATTAAACGAAAAATTGGTAATTTTGATAATTTATAAATCTGATTACATTTTTGAGGCTGATTACATTTTTTATGCCAATCAAAATATAATTGAATACAATTACAAATTATAGTGACACAATTAACATTGTTTGAATAAGAGTATATTATAATAAAATCATTTAATGAATTATCAAAATTATTTATGATACCTACATTTTTAAATTTGAATAAAGATTTGTCAATAATTAAGTAGTTTGTATAAATTAAAAACTTATTGTTACTGTAGCTACTAAAGATTAAAATTAATACTTCAAATATGGTATTTCACTTATAAACTCCACATTAATAATTTTGTCATTGTTACAATAAAAATGATTGATTAATCGTGCTTGTTCACATGTCATTAATGATGAGCCAATAATTCGATTTTCCCAAATGAAAAGAGTAGAATGAATTTTACAATGATAATAATCAGAAATTGACAAACTTTTATGATTATAGTAAATATTCAGAAAAAACAAACGTAATCCATAGAAAAAATCTATAATATCAACTAATGGATAAAAATTTGGTATTTTTAATATTAAATATAATAAATACTGGACTTCACTTACTGTCTCAGAGAGCACACTCATCGATATTATAATATTATAAAATGACTGGCGTTTTCTAAGAAATTCAACAGCATATGAATAGTATGGATGAGTATGCAATTCAACTAAGTCAGTTTTTAAATTATAGATTTCATTTTCATGTTTATATTTAATCATTTGTTAAAATTTAAATACATTATAGTCATCCATGAATGGTTGTAAAATTTCAATAGCACAACTATTATTACCAAAGGGACTTCGAAATTTTGAGTAAGGTTCTTTACAATATCTATAATATAATTGACGAAGTGGCATATAATGCTGATTAGCAATAATTACATTTCTCTATTGCTTACAAACTGGACAAAAATGTTCAAAAATCTTCATAAGGATTTGAGCAAAAATTTCCTGAAGAATATTTCTAATGTTATTGCCATAATTCTTGATTGAAGTAAAACAATTCAATTTAAATTTTTGCTTAAAGATCGATCTATATTATTTCATATTTATTTTTTGATATATAATTTCACAAATATTACAAACAAAGTTTTTTTCACCTAATTCTGAAAAATTCGGGTTTATGATGATGTTGATGATGATTCTTTTTTTTGTTCATTGTTTAACTAAACTTTCTTTACTATTTAATAACATGTTGGATTTTTTGGGTTAAATTTTTTTTTGTAAGTACTTTCGTAACTACCCTGTAAATTTTTATTTGAATTGAAACTTCTTTTTTTTTCTTCTGAAATTTGGGAACTATTTGGGTTTTTTGATTTGGAAAATGCTTCTTGTTTTTGTTTTTGGGTATTTTTAAATTTGGGAAATGCTTTCTTGTTGTTCTTCTTGAATATTTTTAAAATTTGGAAAATCCTGTTTCTTTTGTTTTTTCGGGTATTTTTTGAGTTTGAAAAGCTTCTTGTTTTTCTTTTTGAAATTTTGAATGGGAAATGTTTTTTCCTCTTGGAGGAATACTGGTTGAAAATTAAAACGGATTATTATAAACATAGTACTGACCATTCTCAGGGGGAACTGTTTAGATAATGTTGATTGGAGGATATTTAAAATTGTTAAAACAACTTTAAATACTGTGGTAAATTAATTTGACTGTTTATACCTCACAATAGGAACTTCTTCCTTTGAAAAATAGGAACTTCTCAAATTTATTGATATTTTTTGAGTTTTTTAAATTGAGAGTCTTTTTTTGTTGATTAATTTGGCGGGTAAAATTTCACAAAAAGGTTTCTTGAATTGGGAATTAGATATTTTTGGGTATATTATCATTTGGGATAATTTAAAATTTTTTGGAAATTTTTTGATATTATATTGGACCAATCATGTTGATTAATCATTTGTTGTTGTTGTTATACCAATCTAGGATTCTGAAAAAAAAAAAAAGAAACCACTTTTAAAATATTTTTTAAAAAATTTTTTAAAAATAACATTTAAAAACAAATTTAAAAAAATAAAAGTACAAAAACCCATATATATTTCCAACAAAAAATGATTTTCTAATTTCCAAGTTTGGAACTTATATAGTAGTCTTGTAAAAACATTCTTGCCACTTTTTTTTTCATACAACCAGTTTTTTTAAAATAAAAATAAAAAAAATATTCTTTTATAAAAAAAATTTAATTATTAAAATTTACAAAAAAAAAATTTTTATTATTTTTTTTTTTCACATATTAAACAAAAATAAAAAAATCATGATTCTTAAAACTATTATAGAATAAAAAAAATTGGGAAATTAAAAATCTCTTTGATATGATTTTCAAGTGCAAGATTTTTCTTTTTTAATTTTTTTCACAACTTTCAACTTTTTATTCAAAAATCTTTTGAGAAACAATATATAATTAAAGAAAAATTATTTATAATAAGTATTACCGAGCACTTTAATTCTATAAATTCAGTTGCAGTAAAATAATACCATAAAATTCAAAATCCACACATAAAAATGGTTATTATAAAACCGAACGAAAAAAAAATTTAAAATTTAAAATTTTAAAAAAAATTATGTAAAAAACTAATATAAACTGTTCAATATTATTATTGTTAGTATTATTATTACTAAACTAACAATTTTGAGAATTAAACCACCACTCTCTGGTCTTGCTGATACCATTGAAAAAAATTTTTGTATCTTTTATTTTTTCCATTATTTTTATTTATTATTTTTTTAACCACTGGCTGTTTTCCCACCAAGGCGGGGTAGCCCAAAAAAAAAACTTCACCACTTCACCCATCACTGTCTTGCCAGAAGGGTGCTTTACACTACTTTTTAAACTGCAACATTAACACCCCTCCTTCAGAGTGCAGGCACTGACTTCCCATCTCCGGACTAAACCCGGGCCTCCCTTTTCCCAAACCACTTCATAAATTTACTTTGCTCACACTCCAACACACTAAAGTATTAAAAACCTTTTTGTCTCCATTCACCCTATAAAAAACACGCTCACGCATACCTGCGGAAAGTCCAACCCCTCGCACAAAAAACCTCCTTTACCCCCTCTCTCCAACCTTTCCTGGGCCGACCCCACCCCCCCTTTCCCTTTCCCACACAACTGAACACCTTTTTAAGTCTTTCTGTTTCGCTCCTTTCTCTCTCAGTCCGAACCACCTCAAAAACCCTTTTCGCACCCTAGAAAACATTTTTTTGGTAATCCCGCACCTCCTCCAAATTTTCCAACTACAATTCTCTGCATTAATTCCACCACACATTCCCCCCTCAGACAGAAATCTCCATTCCTCCAGTTTTCCCCCTCCTCGCGCAAACATTCATCCCCATGCTTCACACCCAAAAGAATTGGTAAAACAAACCTCATACTTCCCCTTTTTGCCCCCAAAGGGACAAAATTTCTTTGTCCCACGACCCCAAAAGGCCCCCACTCACTCTTTTTCCCTCAAAATTCTATGATTCACCTCATTTTTTCATAACCCACCGCTGACACTCCACTCCCAAATATCTAAAATACATTCACCTCCCCAACTCTCCCCTAAAAACTAATTCAATCTTTCATCACCTAATCTTTTTTTTATCCTCAAAACCCCTTACTCTTTTCCTGTTTTCCCCTTTTAAATTTTTCTTTTTTGGGGCACACCCTCCCAAATTCATCCACCAATCTCTGAACTTCCTTCAGAATCCCCCAAGACACATGTCACAAAAAGAGCAAGTGACAACTCCCACTTTGGGTGTGTGATTTTTATCTTTAACCCCACCCTTTTGTAAGACCCCCCGCATTTATTTCTCTTACAACCCCATCTATAAAAAAATTTTAAAACAACCACGGGAAAATCACACACCTTGTCTAAGGCCTATTTTTATGGGAAAAAATTCCCTTTTCCAAATTTACCAACTTGACCCTTCCCATCCCGAAAAACTTTCACTGTTTCAGAAACCCTCCCTCCACATCATACACTTGCAACATCGCCACATTCCCCCCTATCCACCCTTTTCATATCCCTTTTTCCAAAATCCAAAATGCCACAAAGACCTTTTTAGCCTTATCTAAATACTTTTTCATTATATTTTTCACTGTAAACATCGGGCCACAACCCTCTACCTTTCCTAAAGCCTCCTTTTTCATCTGCTACCTATTTTCCCCTCTTACTCTTAATTTTTTCAAAATAAACCCACCAACACTTTAAACCCGGTATACTCAGCAGATTTTTCCCCCATAATTTTTGCACTCTCTTTTATCCCCCTTTGCCTTTATACAAAAGGGAAATATGCTCCTCTGCCAATCCCTAGACCTTTAAAACCCCCTTCCATACATTTATTTAAAAAATTGCACCAACCACCTCTTTTAACATTTCTATCTTTATCCCCTCAATCCCGGCTGCCTTACCCCCCCTTTCATTTTTAAACCCCCACGCCTCACGAACTTCCCCAACCTCAAACTGGCTCTTCCTCACTCCTACAAGATTTATTCCCCCTTTCCTATCACAAACACAGCTTCCCTACTTCATCAACTTTTAACGTTCCTCAAAAAATTCCCTCCACTTCCCAATACCTCTAAATCTCCATTTAAAAACTCTCCTCCCTATTTTTAAAAAGACAAATCCCTTTGTTCTCAGCTTTCTTAACTTTTAAAATCACTCCAAAACTTTTTTCTTATTTTTAAAAAATCCATTTAGTGTTGTTACATAAATTCTATCTAAATCATTCTTATCTGCTAAGACATTCACTGTTTTATTTCATGATAGTTTTTTACATTTATTATAAAAATTGAATAACATGACCTATTTCAATATTTTTTTTATTTTCTCTTTCATAATATTTAAAAGGAGGTCTTTTTTTCCCCCAGAAAAGATTTTTGGAAATTCATTTCAAAATATTTATTGTACGAATAGCATAGTCCTTAACAGCACAAATCTTGAGATTTTGAACTTGCACCAACGAAAAAGTATTTGGCGTTTTTACAATATTCTAGTTTTTTTTTATTTTTCTAAAAAACAAAAAATAATAATTATACATGAAAAGGATCTTTAAATACAATTATTTAAGCATTGTTCGTTTTTTTTTTTATTCACCATTAATTTTTTTTTACATTATTAAAATTGAATTTCTATATTTTTAAAAAAAATAATAAAATTAAAAATTTGAATTATTTTTTAGTACAAAGATCATAATATTTTTTTAAATGTTTAATTTTTAAAAATGTGCAACAATAATGTCATTGACGAATTCATTTTTCATTTTGTAAAAAAAAAAAAAAAAAAAAAAAAAAAAAAAAAAAAAAAAAAAAAAAAAAAAAAAAAAAAAAAAAAAAAAATTTAAAATTTTTTTTAAAAAAGAAAAATGAATTTTTAATATTGTTAAAAAAAAAAACACCACTCATAATTCCCAAAAAATTCATTCCATTCTTTTACAATTAAAAAAGAAAATTTTTTTTTTTTGTCCCCCAATAATTTAAAAAAGAATTTTATTTTAAAAAAAAAAAATTTCCCAAAAAAAAGAAAATGAATTAAATGATTGTTTTAAAAAAAAAATCACAAAAAAAAAGGTAATTTTCCCAAAATAAATAAAATTTTTTTTTATTAAAAAATCATTTTAAAATTAAAGAAAAAATTTTTAATTTTTTTAAAAAAAAGGCCAAAATTTTTTTTAAAATTTTGAATTTCAATTTATTTAAAAAATTATTAACCTTTCCCCAAACTAAAATTGAAAAAGGGTTTTAAAAAACAAATAATCAAATATAATGATTTAAAAATCATTCTCCCCTTTTAAAATAAAAATTTTAGATTTATAAATTGACAAAAAATTTTTAAATTTATTCCCCTTTTGTTAAAAAAAATTTATCATTAAAAATTTTTTAAAACTTTAAAAAAAAAAAAAGCGTAAAAAAATTTCTAAAAGAATTTTTTTTTTTTTTATTAAATTAAAAAAAATTTTTTTTTTTTTTTTTTTTTTTTTAAAGACAATTTTATTTTAAATTTAAATTTTTATTTTTTCCTTTTTAAAACCCCCTAAAAAAAGGGAAAAAAATTTTAAATTTTTCAAAGTTTCTTTTTATAATAATAATTTTTTTGGGTTATATTTTCTTTCCCTAATTCCCTTTTTTTTCCTTTCTTAAAAAAAAACTAGAAAAATTTTAATAATTTCAATTTTTGGGAAAAAGAAAAATTTTTTAAACCCCCTTTTTAATTTTTTCAAAAATTGAAAAAAAAATATTAAAAAACTTTTTTTTTTCAAAATTTTTTAAAAAAAAATTTAAATTAATTTTTTTTGAAAAAAAAAAAAATTTTTAAAAAATATTTAAATTTTTCTTTTTTTGAAAAGAAAAAAAAAATTTTTATATAAAAAAAAAATAAAATCTCAAATTTTAAAAAATTTTTCACTTTTTAAAAGACCTAAAATTTTTCGTTTTTTTCAAAAAAGGGTTTCCCCCCAAATTACATTATAAAAAACCTTTTTTGGATTTTTTATTTTCCCCCCAAAAAAAAAAAATTTTAAAAAAAGTAAAAAAAAATTTAAATTTTTAAAAAAAAATTTTCAAATTTTTTGGGTTATATTTCCCCTCGATAATTAAAAAAAAAAATTGTTTTTTTGGTTTTTTTTTTAATAATAAATATAATAAATACAGGATTTCACTTATTTTCTCAGATAGTATTATTATAAATATTATAAGAAGATGCCAGTCATTATTATTGTAAAATGATTGGTGATATACCAGCAATGCAGCAGCATGTTTGTAGTGTGGGTGAGTGTGCAATTCTATTAAATCAGTTTGAAAATTATAGGTTTTATATATTTGATTTTTATATTCAATAATTTGTAATAAAAATTGACATACATTGTCAACTTTGTTTTTGTTTTTTCGAAAAAATGAGCATAAAATATAAATAGCACTACTACTATTATTACCAAAGGGACTTTTAAACTTTGAATAAGGTTCTTTATCTGTGATATAGTTGACGAAGTGGCATATAATGCTGATCAACTATTATATTTCTCTATTGCTTGCATACTGGAGCACAACAGTGTTGGTAAGGGATTTGAGTTTCTTCGAGTAATTTTAATGTTGTTGTCATAGTCTAGTAAAAGTCTTTTTATACATTCCTATTTTAAAAATGTAATTAGAATATATAATGGTAAAAATTTTTATGAAGGCAACATTATATATGATTGCAAAATATTTTTTTATTATAAAATTTAATATTTATTTTTGTTTTTTCGAAAAAATGGTCATAAAATATCAATAGCACTACTATTATTACCAAAGGGACATATCTAGAAAGAAAAAAAAATGAGTTACAACTGTTCAAAAGTATTTAAACAAATTTTTTTTTCATGATACCAACCAATCATATAATTTTTTTTAGGTTCATTAATAACAAGACTTAACAATATTAACAATAATATATAAACCTTACTATTGGGAGGAAACTTGTAAAAATAGTAAAATTTCTGATTTTGAATTGAAATGTAAATATTTCTTGCATTTATGTAAAGTTAAAGATAAACTCGATTGAATAATGTGGGCAGGAGATCGTCGAGGAGCACAATAATTAATGAACTCATTCTTAATTAGAATTTGGGACAATTTCTGGGTAGAGTTTCAGTTGGTGGTCCTGGTAGTGGTAGTCCCGGAGAGTCAAGTAGCAGCCATCCTGAATTTCTTTACATCGTCATCTTTCTACTCTTCACTAGAAAATGTAATGCGATTCAAATAATCCTGATAATAGAACACATTACCCACTAGTTTGTAAATGTCTGGAGACCTCATTTACGTAAGACTTGAATGATAATGACGATTTGACAGCTGAGCTCGTGCCAGCTGAAGAGTTTGTGTTTGAGAAAAAAGAAGGACTTGCCACATCTGGGGTGGCCAGGTCACAGATGAGTTTTCTACTTTATGCGATCCTTGGAAATGTTGGGTAGCCACATCTTGATCACATAATTTTTTTTAGGATCACATAAAATATTTTACCAACACAGAATTCACTCCATGTGGCAGGATGTTACATCCTGTACTGAACAGGGCTTGTACCAAGATTACTGCCACATGGAGTTTGTGAATTTTGTGTTGATAAAATATTTTATATGATACTAAAAAAAAATATATGATCATAAAATTTTTTTTATTGTTTGTCAAGTTGAAAAACAGGATGTTACATCCTGTACTGCACAGGGGTTGGTCCAAGATTACTGCCACCTGGAGTTTGTGTTGGTAAAATATTTTATATGATACTAAAAAAAATATATGATCATAAAAATTTTTTTTAATGTTTGTCAAGTTGAAAAACAGGATGTTACATCCTGTACTACATGATGATTTCTTTACTTTGAAATTTAACCATAATTTTGTCGTTGTTACAATAGAGATGATTTACCACTCATGACTTAAATAATATTAATTAAAATTTTTAACCATAATAGAAACTAATTCACTTTATCTGGAAGTATTCTTAGTCCGCAGTATGCAATATCCTGGTTTTTTTTTATATCAGATTGAGATGACAAACAGGATGTAGAGCATCCAGGAGAGAGAGTTATTATTCACCAGAATTGTTCAAGTATTTTTACTAACCTATCATCTAACCAACCACCATCAAGAGGATATGCTTTATAAGACAATAGTTTTAGGGAATCAATTTGATAATATAAGTTTGGTAAATATTGATAACATTCTCCGGCTACAATAATTTTTGGAAAATTATCAATTTCATTTTTAATACATAATAATTTACCATGATTTATCTTTTTCTCTTGATAATTACACAAACGAAAAATTGGTATTTTTGTTATTGTTTTTGTTCTTTTAAAAAAATTATCATGTATTTCATCACCAAAACACAAATTAATACATTGGTTAAATTTTTTACCTCTTCTAGTGTTTCTGAGGAAAAAACTATTAAGAAATCGAGTTTTTTTTCATAATTTTTTAATGAGTTATAATCATTGATTATAGTTACATTATTTTTGAATAAATGTAACAAATATTTGCACCAATAACTCATTACAGTTGTGACCGGGTGTGGAAGTGTGAATTGCTCATTACTCTATAATTTGTTCATGATTGTAGCCAAAGTATAAATGTAAGTAACCATTCTACAGAATTCATTACCTTTGTAACTTGTGAGCTCATTACCTTTGTACCTAGTTCAGCTATCAAAACTTTGGGGGCCCAGTCCCTGGACCCATTACGTACCTCTGTAATCTGTAAATACCTTTGTAACTTGTCATGATTGTGACCAGACTTACCTGGAGTTCATTACCTTTGTAAATTGTGAGTTCATTACCTTTGTAAATTGTGAGTTCATTACCTTTGTAAATTGTGAGTTCATTACTTCTGTAACTTGCTCAGCTATCAAAACTTTGGAGTCCAGTCCCTGGACCAATTGTGTACCTCTGTAATCTTTTGACTACCGCCCACAGGATGGGTATGGGGTGCATAATAAACATATTAAACTAAACTAACATGTAACAAAAAATTTTTGAATAATATATCAAACTTATTTTTTTTAGATTCCATAATTAAAAATTTCTTATTAATATGAGTTTCAAAAATTAATGATAATATCTCAACTTTATCAAAGATTATTTCTTCACTTTGAAATTCGACCATAATAATTCTGTCATCGTTGTTACAATAGAGATGATTTACCACTCGTGCTCGTTCACATGTCATTAACGAACAGCCATTAATTATTGGATTTATTCGATTTTCCCAAATGAAAAGAGTAGAATGAATCTTAATGAGATTATAATGTAAATCCCTTTTTGAAAATTTCAAACTTTTGTGGTTATAGTAACAATTTAAAAACATCAAAGATAATCCGTAAAAAAAAATCAATAATATCTATTAATGGATAAAATTTTGGTATTTTTAATAATAAATGTAATAAATACAGGATTTCACTTATTTGCTCAGATAGTATTATTATAAATATTATAAGAAGATGCCAATCATTATTATTGTAGAACGATTGGTGATATACCAAAAATGCAGTAGCATATTTATAGTGTGGGTGAGTGTGCAATTCCACTAAATCCGTTTGAAAATTATAGGTTTTATATGTTTGATTTTTATATTCAATAATTTGTAATAAAAATCGAGATATGTAGTCATCTTTGTTTTTGTTTTTTCGAAAAAATGGTCGTAAAATATCAATTGCACTACTATTATTACCAAAGGGACTTTTAAATTTTGAATAGGGTTCTTTACAATATCTGTGATATAGTTGACGAAGTGGCATATAATGCTGATCAACGATTAAATTTCTCCATTGCTTACATACTGGAGCGCAACAGTTTAATAAGTCTTGGTAAGGAATTTGAGCAAAAATTTCTTCGAGTAATTTTGTTGTTGTTGTTGTTATAATATTTTATAATCTAATAATATTCTTTTAAAAATGTAATTAGAATATATGATGGTAAACTTTTTATGAAGGCAAAATTATATATGATTGATAATATCTCAACTTTATCAAAGATGATTTCTTTACTTTGAAATTCAACCATAATAATTCTGTTGTTGTTGTTAAAATATAGATGATTTACCACTCGTGCTCATTCACATGTTATTAACGAACAGCCATTAATTATTGGATTTATTCAATTTTCCCAAATGAAAAGAGTAGAATGAATCTTAACCCTTTCAGGGTCCAAGGCCCAAATCTGGAGTCACGCACCAGTGTCCAAGAATTTAAAAAAAAAAATTTGTTATTTTTTCTTATGAAATCGTAGAGAATCTTTTTGTGAAGGTAATAAAACAAAAAGTACGAAATTTGGTGGAAAATTGACGAAATTATGCTCTCGCGAATTTTGATGTGTCAGCGATATTTATGAATCGGCGATTTTGCCGACTTTGACTCCCATTTTAGGCCAATTACATTATTCCAATCAACCAAATTCTTAGCTATTTCACTAGTGTGATAAATGGTTTGAAAAACCGACAAGTTGAAGATTGAGACACTTATGCAGCATATGGGAATCTTTATTCAGGAAACGTTTCGCCACACAGTGGCTTCATCAGTCCAATACAAAGAGGAAGGCGTAAGGAGAGGAGGAGAATGAGGTAATCAGTCCCTCAACCTGGAGTCGATGTGTTCAGTCCATCAATCTTGTAGAATGTATGTATTTCACTAGTATTACTTCTATTCTATCGATTGAGCACAAGAAATCGCCAAGTCAACTGTTTCAACTACAAAATAAAGTGATCGGAAATTGTTAATTTGGCCAATTTAAACACAAAGTTCAAAATATTCCAATTTCAAAATAGGGTCCAGAATAAACAATGTAGGCATTCCTGGCACTAAACTAACATTTCCTCTGTTCATTAGTTATGTTTTGAGGCTTTACAAATAAATTCCATTTTGATTTTTTATTCACATAATGAATTTTTATTCACACCAAAAAATAGAAGATTTACTGTTATGCAATACTGTAATAATTGTATAAATATCATCACCATATTTGTGAATGTATATTAGACCCACCAGCTGACGTGTATTAGACGTGTGAGGTCGTTTGTTTACTCTTGAATATCGGCAAAAATTTAACATTTCCGCTACTTTGAGCTCAGTTTCAAGCCATTTCCATTGCTAAACCCAATCAAAATCATCTCCATTTCTGTAATATGTCTTCCATTCTATCAAATAAGACCAAGAAATCGCAAATACAACTATAAAAAAGATACGAAAAAACACTGCAAAGTTGCTGTTTTAATCGAAAAATCATGATTTCAGTTTTTTTCTCTCATTATACACAGTGTGCTGCAGGATCTGTTTTATGTGGTGCACACATACCACATAGATGTATTCTCTCATATCTAGGCCCAAATGTACCACTCACAGTTTATCAGAGTGAGCTGAGCTCATGGCGTAGATCTATGGTTTGGACACTCACCGTAAAGCCGTAGATCTATGGGACGGACCCTGAAAGGGTTAATGAGATTATAATGTGAATCCTTTTTTGAAAATTTCAAACTTTTGTGGTTATAATAACAATTTAAAAACATCAAAGATAGTCCATAAAAAAAATCTATAATATCTATTAATGGATAAAATTTTGGTATTTTTAATAATAAATATAATAAATACAGAATTTCACTTATTTTCTTAGATAGTATTATTATAAATATTATAAGAAGATGCCAATCATTATTATTGTAGAACGATTGGTGATATACCAGAAATGCAGTAGCATGATAGCAAAATATAGCTTTAATATTGTAATATTAATTTTATATGTAAAAATAAAAAAATGGAAGATTCATTTTCAAATTATCCACTTCTAAAAGGAAAGTTTCATGTTGATTAGCAATTATCCAAATCTTTAGATCTAGAAAGAAAACAAAATGAGATACAAATGTTGGGAAGTATTTATTAATCATATTTCTTTATATTCTATGACCACAAAAATTTTACTGTTCTATGACCACAAAAATTCTACCATCATATAAAAAGATTTTACTTTCATTAAATATTTTTTACAATTATAGAAAAATTATCTTAAACTGATACAGAAAGAGACACCAGTTGAGAAACGAAACAGGATATACATCCTGTACTGTACAGAATATATTACCATAATATAAAACATTCATAAAATTTTTTACAAGACACCTAGTTAAGAAACAGGATGTGCATTAGGCAGATGAGGTGAATTCTGTATTATTATATGAAATATTTTATGATTATATAAAAATTTTAACCATCAGTAATATTTTATTCAATGATCCAAAATATTTTACCATCATAGAAAAATTTTAACCATTTTGGCATCATAAAATATTTTACCATCATAGATTATAAGCCACCATTGAGAAACAGGATGTTACATCCTGTTGTTAAGTTGAAAAACAGGATGTTACATCCTGTACTAAACAGGGGTTAGATCACTGCCACATGGAGTTTGTGAATTCTGTGTTGGTAAAATATTTTATGATACTAAAAAAAATATGATTATAAAAATTTTTTTTTTAATGTTTGTCAGGTTGAAAAACAGGATGTTACATCCTGTACTGAACAGGGGTTGGTCCATTTATGATCATAAAAAATTTTTGTCCAAGAGGAAATGTAAATTTATAAGACAGTATTTTCAGGAATTTAGTTAGATAATATACGTTTGGATACAATTTAAAACATTCTCCAGCTAAAATAAATTTTTGGAAATCATCAGTTTCCAAATTATCATCAGTAGTTTCATTTTTAATACATAATAATTTACCATAATTTTTATTTCTCTTTCGATAATTACACAATCGAAAAATTGATATTCTCCTACTTGTTCTTGATCGTAAAATATTAATAGTTGTGAGCAACAATTTCTTCGAGTAATTCTAATGTTGTTATTGTTGCCATAATATTTTATAATGAAGCATTTTTACTAACTTCTCATCAAGAAATTTTTTTATATACATTTTAGGGAATCAATTAGACCAAATCTGTGTTTTAAATTTTAGTCTCGATAATTGCACAAACGAAAAATTGGTATTTTTGTTCTTATTGTTCTTCTTGGTCTTCGTTCATATGTCGTTAATGAATAATAATTCAAAAACATCAAACATAATCCATAAAAAAAATCAATAATATCTATTATGTTAGTTTTAATAATAAATATATAACAAATACAGGATCAATATGAATATTGGTACTTACAAACTCAATGACTAATTTTGTAATTATTGTCATTAATGAACTATATAAAAAATAGCAAAATTTTCTGATTTTGAATTTAAATATAATTCTACCCTTTCACACAAAACCTCCTTTACCCAAAAAAATTTTATGATCATATATTTTTTTTAGTATCATATAAAATATTTTATCAACACAAAATTCACAAACTCCATGTGGCAGTAATCTTGGACCAACTCCTGTTCAGTACAGGATGTAACATCCTGTTTTCAACTTAACAACAGGATGTTTTCAATGGTGGCTTATAATCTATGATGGTGAAATATTTTATGATGCCAAAATGGTTAAAATTTTTCTATTATTGTAAATAAGTGTCTCGAGTAAAATTTTTTATGAATGTTTTATATTATGGTAATTATATTTTGTACAGTACAGGATGCACATCCTGTTTCGTTTCTCAACTGGTGTCTTTCTCAACTGGTGTCTCTTTCTGTATCAGTTTATAATTTTTCTATAATGGTAAAAAATATTCAATTAAAGTAAAATCTTTTATATGATGGTAGAATTTTTTGTGGTAATAGAACTATTCCCAAGACTACTGCCACATGAAGTGTGAATTCTGTGTTAGTAAAATATTTTATATGAACCAAAAAAATATATGAGTATGAAAATTTTTTTCTAATGTTTGTCGTGTGAATTCTGTGTTAGTAAAATATTTTATATGAACCAAAAATAATATATGATTATGAAATTTTTTTTCTAATGTTTGTCGTGTGAATTCTGTGTTTGTAAAATATTTTATATGAAGTGGTTAGTTGGTTCTTGGTAAAATATTTTAATGTTTGTCAAGTTGAAAAACAGGATGTTACATCTGGTTGGTTGGTTGGATCCCAAAACTACTACCACATGGAGTTTGTGGAGTTTGTGAATTTGGTGTTGGTAAAATATTTTATATGATACTAAAAAAAATATATGATCTTTTAACTTAATAATTTAATTATTCATATTTTTTAATTTAATAATTGATAATATCATATATTAATTTCTTATAATTAAAAAAAATTTACTACGACAATATTCACTATAATATGAGTCATTACTCAGCTGCCTGGCGGCTGAGGGGTAATGGTACAGTAATGGTAGGTAATGGTAGAGTAATGCTCTCTCTAGACTCTAGAGAGAGCATTACTCTACCATTACTCTACCATTACCCCCAGTTTGGGAACCACTGCACAGTTACTGCATTCTAAACAAAAATAATTGACATCATGAATAGAAAAATTATTATAAGTAAACTTAGTAAACCTAAGTATTTTAGATTTTTTTAATAAGAGTTGTCTCTGTAGTCGCTGACGAATCCACGCATAAAAATATCAGATTCAGATTGATAAGACTCCCAGAATGGTTTAAGTATTTTTACTAACCTCTCATCAAGAGGAAATGTAAATTTATAAGACAGTATTTTCAATAATTTAATTAGACAATATACGTTTGGATATAATTTTACACTTCTTCCGGCTAAAATAAATTTTGGGAAATCATCAGTTTCCAAATTATCATCAGTAGTTTCATTTTTAATGCATAATAATTTACCATAATTTTTGTTTTTCTTTCGATAATTACATAATCGAAAAATTGGTATTCTCCTGTTTGTTCTTCTACAAAACAAATGAGTTTTATTACTAAAATACCAATTAATACATTTAAAAACAATTATGGGAAAATTAGTTAGATTTTTTACCTCTTCTAGTATTTCTGAGGAAAAAACTATTAAAAAATCGAGTTGTTTTTCATAATTTTTTAATAAGTTATAATCATTAATTATAGTTACATTACTTTTGAATAAATGTAACAAAGAATTTTT
Organism: Cherax quadricarinatus; assembly: GCF_026875155.1. Taxonomy (NCBI): domain Eukaryota; kingdom Metazoa; phylum Arthropoda; class Malacostraca; order Decapoda; family Parastacidae; genus Cherax; species Cherax quadricarinatus. The sequence goes on from NC_069485.1 coordinate 23,588,019, forward strand.
GAACAATATATCTAACTTATCTTCTTCAGATACAATAATTAAAAATTTCTTATCAATATGAGTTTTAAAAATTAATAATAATATTTCAAATATATCAAAGATGATTTCTTCACTTTGAAATTCGACCATAATAATTCTGTCGTCGTTGTTGTTACAATAGAGATGATTTACCATTCATGCTCGTTCACATGTCATTAACGAACAGCCATTAATTATTGGATTTATTCGATTTTCCCAAATGAAAAGAGTAGAATGAATCTTAATGAGATTATAATGTGAATCCTCTTTTGAAATTTTCAAACTTTTGTGGTTATAGTAACAATTTAAAAACATCAAAGATAATCCTTAAAAAAAATCAATAATATCTATTAATGGATAAAATTTTGGTATTTTTAATAATAAATATAATAAATACAGGATTTCACTTATTTGCTCAGATAGTGTCATTATAAATATTATAAGAAGATGCCAATCATTATTATTGTAGAAAGATTGGTGATATACCAACAATGCAGCAGCATGTTTATAGTGTGAGTGAGTGTGCAATTCGACTAAATCCGTTTGAAAATTATAGGTTTTATATATTTGATTTTTATATTCAATAATTTGTAATAAAAATTGCGATATATAATCATCTTTGTTTTTGTTTTTTCGAAAAAATGGTCGTAAAATATCAATAGCACTACTATTATTACCAAAGGGACTTTTAAATTTTGAATAGGGTTCTTTATAATATCTGTGATATAGTTGACGAAGTGGCATATAATGCTGATCAACGATTACATTTCTCCATTGCTTACATACTGGAGCGCAACAGTTTAATAAGTCTTGGTAAGGGATTTGAGCAAAAATTTCTTTGAGTAATTTTAATGTTGTTGTTGTTGTCATAATATTTTATAGTCTTAATATTCTTTTTATACATTCCTATTTTAAAAATGTATTTAGAATATATATTGGTAAAAATTTCTATGAAGGCAAAATTATATATATGATTGCAAAATATTTTTTTATTATAAAATTTAATATTTTTTATAATATATATAAAATTTTTTACGATCATAAAATTATTCTGATTATAAAATTCTTTTCTATGAAGACAAAAATTATACCTGAGAACACCACCCCAACAGTTACCAATTAGTATTTCAAAGATTCTAGCACAAAATTGTAAGAAAAAAATAACGACTCTCTCGCTGCTGCTTCCCTTTTTGCTTTTATATCTCTTATAAAAAGGGTCGGTACTTACTATTAAAAATTAATAATAATATCTCAACAGACAATAATTTGATCAATTATCTACTTCTAAAAGGAAAGTTCCATGTTGATTAGCAATTATCCAAAACTTTAGTGGGAAGTATTTATTAATCACATTTCTTTATGTTCTATGACCACAAAAAACTCTATCATAAACATAGAAAAATTTTAACCATTTTGGTATCATAAAATATTTTACCATCATAGATTTAAGCTACCATTGAGAAACAGGATGTTACATCCTGTTATTAAGTTGAAAAACAAGATACTGAACAGGGGTTGGACCTATCATCATAAAAATTTTTGTCCAAGAGGAAATGTAAATTTATAAGACAGTATTTTCAGGAATTTGATTAGATAATATAAGTTTGGATAAGATTTAAAACATTCTCCAAAAAATTTTAACCATCACAGTAATTTGTTTACACAATCAAACAATACAAAACAATGTTTATTACTATTGTTCCATAATATATATACATATGTACAGTCACTGAACATGTTCCTAGAACTGCTACAGCTTGTGGAACTCTTTGAAACATGGGTATATGCAGAGAGGTACTTCACACTCCTCACACATAAAACGAGTGTGTCTCTGCGTGTAAAGCATTTTCTCTTGCTTGGTATATATTGCTTGAATGAGAGTTTTCCTTTAAATAAAATCAAGGACTCATTAATAACAAGCTTCCTGAAGAGATAAAAATACATGCAGCACTTTTGTTTCAGGTATATAAACACATTTCTGATCTTATATAACCTGTCGCTTCTGTCAGGCCTGGTTTTGCCTGAAAAGTGTAACATACGTAACAGTATCAGGAAACGATTGACACCTATAATGTCACTAAAACCTGGAGTTGAAATCAGGCATTCTGTTGCCCAGTATGTGGTGACAGTGTGCTTATACATTACTGTGGCAAAAAACAGGTACATCAGTGGTCCCAGAGTTTCTCTTTCCCCTTGGAACAACATATGAAACACTACCAGACTGCATGCTACGTCGTACATACTGCCACTTCACTGGGGAATATTCACTCTCACTGTAACTAGAACTGTTTTCAATGACCTTAAAATCATTATCACTATCACTGCTATCATCTGGGTGTTGTACACGACCAAATAGTTTCCTCTTTCGTCCTGGTACAGGCGAACGTGAACAAGCCGGCATAGCACCAGAGGTGGAAGGTTGTGGGTCATTTGGGTTTTCATCACTAATTACATTATCCTGGACACTTTTTCTGGTAACACTCACTTCAAAACCCTGGAATTCACTGTCACTGACATTTTCATCGCTGTTGGAGGAAACTTGTAAAAATAGTAAAATTTCTGATTTTAAATAGAAATGCAAATATTTCTTGCATTTATATAAAGTTAAAGATGAACTCAATGGAATAATGTGGGCAGGAGATCGTCGAGGAGCATAGGTGAGTATTACATAAGCTTCACAATAAATAATAAAATCATTCTTAATTAGAATTTGGAAAAAGAATTTCTGGGTAGAGTTTCAGTTGGTGGTCCTGGTGGTTATGGTCCCAGAGAGTCAAGTAGCACAGGGACTTCAGCGATCGTGGTGATCGTAGCGATGGTGGTGATGATGGTGATGGTGGCGGTTGTATACCTATCGATCTTATAATATATTGGCATTCGTCTTTAAGTGATACAATTAAATTATTTTGTAATTTTTTTTTCATAGTTTCGTCTTTATTAAACAACTTCATAACAATATGATTTACTAAGAAAGTAGCATTAAATGTAAGGTACATACATCCATGTCCATGAGTAAGTAGATCTCTTAAAGAACCATTAAATTTTATTGCTACAAAAATATAACGACTATTATTATCATACGCCAATCGTAAAATTAATATATATCTACCTGCATTTAAAGTGTAATTATTGGTACTGTAAAAGTATTCATTACAATTAATGTAATACAGATGATTCACTTTTTCTTTAGCCACCCTAAATTTCTTTACATCGTCTTCTTTCCACGCTTCACTAGAAAATGTAATGCGATCCAGATAATCCTGATAATCGAAAGCATTACCCGCTGGTTTGTAAATTTCCGAGACTGTCGAGACCTCATTTACGTAAGACTTAAATGTAACAGCTGACATGTCAACATCTGGGGTGGTTAAGGAGGGGCTGTGGTCACACTAGTTTTCCTATGTTTTCTTCTTTCACCAGACACCATTGCCATCTCTCTCTTTCGCTGCAGAATTGACACTCCATGTGGCAACAGTAGTCTTGGGAGTACAGAATAAATATATTACCATCATATAAAAACATTATGATCATATATTTTTTAAGGTTAAATAAAATATTTTACTAACAGAATTCATACTCTATGTGGCAGTAGTCTTAGAAACCAACTATAGTCTTTGAACAACTCCATAACAATATGATTTACTAAGAAAGTAGCATTAAACATACCTTTGATGACAAGCTTTTGTTTGAGATGATGACAGCTGACATGTCAACATCCGGAGTGGTCACACAGGGTGGCCAAGGAGATGAGTTAACAGTCATGATTAATCAGATCAACACACCACCACCTCTCCCTTCAGACCTAGCACTGACAAAACAGGATGTACATTCTGTACTGTACAGAATAAATATATTACCATCATATAAAAACAACATAAGCCTTATTTCCATAAAAATAGTACAATATCTAATTTTGAATTTAAATCATGTAATTCCTTGCATTTATATAAAATTTCAGAAGAATTCGATGGAATAAATTTGGCAGGATATCGAGGAGCATAGGTGATTAGTACATTAGTTTCGCTATAATTAATGAATTCAGTCAGACTCTTGGTTAGAATTTGGGGAAGAATTTCTGGGTAGAATTTGAGTTGGTCCTGGTGGTCCCGGACAGTCAAGTGGCACAGGGACACTAGCGATGGTGGTGATGGTGGTGATATGTCTATCGATCTTATAATATATTGGCATTCATCTTTAAGTAATAAGATTAAATTATTTTGTATTTTTTTTGCATAGTTTTGTCTTTGAATAACTCTATAACAATATTATTTACTAAGAAAGTAACATTAAAGGTAAGGTACATATATCCATATACGCTATCAGGTAGATTTCTATGTTTCACATTGTTATATTTTATTGCTACAAAAATATAACGACTATTATCGGACACCAATCGTAAAATTAATATATATTTATCTACATAAGGGTAAAAACAAGGGCAATTAATTTTACTGTGAAAATCATTACAATCAATGTAATACAGACGATTCACTTTTTCTTTAGCCACCCTGAATTTCTTTACGACGTCGTTTTCCCACTCTTCACTAGAAAATGTAATGCGATTCAGATAATCCTGATAATAGAACGAATTACCCACTAGTTTGTAAATGTCCGAGACTGTCGAGACCTCATTTACGTAAGACTTAAATGAGCTCATGCCAGCTGAGGAGGAGTTAGTGTTTGAGAAAAAAGAAGGACTGGCCACATCTGGGGTGGCCAAGGAGGGGATGGTCACAGATGAGTCTTCTACTTTATGATTTTTCAATCCTTTGGCAAAAGAAGGACTGGCCACATCTGGGGTGGCCAAGGAGGGGATGGTCACAGATGAGTCTTCTACTTTATGATTTTTCAATCCTTTGGCAAAAGAAGGACTGGCCACATCTGGGGTGGCCAAGGAGGGGATGGTCACAGATGAGTCTTCTACTTTACACTTTTTCGATCCTTTGGCCAAAGAAGGACTGGCCACATCTGGGATGGCCAACGAGGGTATGGTCATAGATGAGTCATCTACTTTACGCTTTTTCGATCCTTTAGCTGGACAATGTCGGGTAGCCATATCTGGAATGACCAAGGAAGGGCTTGTTGTACCTCTCTTATTCCAATCAGAACAGCACACCTCCTCTCCCTTCAGACCTATGGTCGGCATTGACTTGCTGAGAACAGAGTACCTTTTCCTACAGCCACCCTAACAGTTACCAATTAGTGTTTCAAAGATTCTAGCACAAAATTGTAAGAAAAAAATAACGATTAAGAAATAGGATGTACATCCTATACTGTACAGGATGTACAATTAGGCTACTACCAGATGAAACCATCATAGAAAAATTTTAACCATCACAGTAATCACAAAATATTTTATTTAATTATCTAAAATATTTTACCATAGAAAATTTTTGAACATTACAATAATTTATTTTCAATAATCACAAAATTTTTATTAAATATTAAAAAAATTTTTCCCTAAAAATAAATTTTAAAATTAAATTTAATTTAAAATAAAATGGCCCAAGACTTTTTCATGACATATTTCTCTGGTAAACAAGCCAGATGGCTGCCGAGCAACTCAAAAATGTTGGGTAAAATTCTTTCTCTTGGGGGTTTTGATAGTTCATCTTGTTTTACTGCCAGTAACAAAGTAACAACACTTTTACAGGTTCCCCGCCTTCTAATCTTCCAAATCAATGGGACTTGTGTCTGAGTGCAACAGTTAGTTTTTTTTTTTATGGGCCCATGCGCCTAACAAAAAGAAAGGCGCTTCTTGTTCTGAAGAATCATGGAACAGGGGTCAACCTGTTTTTTTAGCTCTTCATTTTCTTTACTATTGACCGTTCTTTAGCAGTTTGGAAATTCCTCTTACTTGGAGATGCACCAATAGAAGTGTGCAATTTACCGCTTTTTCCATTTCCTGTGACAGCACTAACCTTTGTGGTGAAGGTCCACCTCTTGTTCTAATCTTCCAATCAATGATTTGCTTTCTTTTGCCTTCACCTGCAGATTGTCCTCCACCATTAGGCTTCAGAGGTTTACAATTTGATATATTTGGACATGGTTCTTCAGTTGGTCTTCCTGCTTCTGCCTGTGCCACAGAGCTTTCCTGCTTGCTTGCAGACGCATTCTTACTGATAGATTTTACTGAGGCTCTTTCCTCAGTTTGCTCATCAACCTGAGCTACAGCTCCTTGCTCTTCACTGTTAGGTCTGTTATTTTCTTCATCAGATTTTGCTGGCTTGAACAATGTAGTTATTGGGATGGCTGATGGGATTGTTGGCTGAACAGGTACTGCTTCAGCAACTGTTGAAGAGCGAGCAAGGTCCCAGCAAATAGGTTTTACAGCTTTGTCTGTTCCACTTCCTGGGACACGAACAAACGAATGCATAGGATCTCCAATTTCATATGGAGCAACCATTTAAGCAAAATCTTTACGAACACTGCAACTAGTCGAGTTAATGTATACCTTCGCACGTTGATCAGCACCAGGAGTTTTTACTCAACTACTCAGTACACTGGGAGTAAATGGCTGCTTGGAGAGCTGTACTGTATGTACAGGAAGGATGTCCTAAGTAAAGGACTCTGCTTCCAATCAGAGCAGCACACTTCCTCTCCCTTCAGACCTATGGTCGGCACTGACTTGCTGAGAACAGAGTACCTCTTCCTACAGCCACCCTAACAGTTACCAATTAGTGTTTCAAAAATTCTAGCACAAAATCGTAAGAAAAAAATAACGATTGAGAAATAGGATGTACATCCTGTACTGTACAGGATGTGCATTTGGCTACTACCAGATCAAGTGATCATTATATAAAATATTTTATGAACATAGAAAAATTTTAACCATCACAGTAGTAATATTTTTAATGACCACAAAATATTTTATTTAATGATCCAAAATATTTTACCATCATAGAAAAATATCATAAAATATTTTATTTAATAATCTAAAATGGTAATATTTTCAATGATCACCTGGTACCACCACTACACTGCACACAAGATATTCATGTTCACAACTTGTTTAAAATATACACATATTAATTAATTCACAACTTATTTTTGTATTACTTACTAAGAGAAGGCAGTAATCTTGGAAACCCTGTGCAGTACAGGATGTAACATCTTGTTTCTTAGAAAAGATTGGCATTATAGAAAAATTTTAATCATCATGGTAATATTTTCAATGATCACAATGTATTGTAATATTTTCAATAATCACAAAATAAGAAAAGATTTTGGATTCATAAAATATTTTATGATCATAAAAAATATGTTACCATCATTGATTATAGCTTCATTGAGAAATTCAACTTGACAAACATTAGATTTTTTTTTTCAAGACCATATAATTTTTTTTATGATCACATAAAATATTTTACCAACACAGAATTCACTCCATGTGGCAGTAGTCTTGGGAACCCCCTTGTACAGTACAGAATGTAACATCTTGTTTTTTAACTTGATAAATATTAGAAATTTTTTTTTCATAAATCATATAATTTTTTTAAGGGTCACATAAAATATTTTACCACACAGAATTCACTCCATGTGGCAGTAGTCTTGGGAACCCCCCGTACAGTAAAGGATGTAACATCCTGTTTCTCAGTTTGACAAATAATAGAATTTTGTTTTTATGATCATATAATTTTTTTTAGGGTTAAATAAAATATTTTACCAACACAGAATTCACTTGTACAGTACAGGATGTAACATCCTGTTTCTCAAATTAACAAACATTAGAAATTTTTTTTCATGATATAATTAAATTTTTTACCTCTTCTAATATTTCTGAGGTAAGAAGATGCCAATCATTATTATTGTAGAACGATTGGTGATATACCAGGAATGCAGCAGCATGTTTGTAGTGTGGGTGAGTGTGCAATTCGATTAAATCAGTTTGAATTTAAATGTAAATATTTCTTGCATTTATGTAAAGTTAAAGATAAACTCGATTGAATAATGTGGGCAGGTCGAGGAGCATAGGTGAGTATTACATAAGCTTCAGAATAATTAATGATCTCATTCTTAATTAGAATTTGGGACAATTTCTGGGTAGAGTTTCAGTTGGTGGTCCTGGTAGTGGCAGTCCCGGAGAGTCAAGTAGCAGCCATCCTGAATTTCTTTACATCGTCGTCTTTCCACTCTTCACTAGAAAATGTAATGCGATTCAAATAATCCTGATAATAGAACACATTACCCACTAGTTTGTAAATGTCTGGAGACCTCATTTACATAAGACTTGAATGATAAATGTGACAGCTGAGCTCGTGCCAGCTGAAGAGTTTGTGTTTGAGAAAAAAGAAGGACTTGCCACATCTAGGGTGGCCAGGTCACAGATGAGTCTTCTACTTTATGCGATCCTTGGAAATGTTGGGTGGCCACATCTTGATCATATAATTTTTTTTAGGATCACATAAAATATTTTACCAACACAGAATTCACTCCATGTGGCAGTAGTCTTGGGAACCCCCTATACAGTACAGGATGTAACATCCTGTTTCTCAACTTGACAAATAATAGAAATTTTTTTTCATGGTCATATAATTTTTTTTAGGATCAAATAAAATATTTTACCAACACAGAATTCACTTTTACAGTACAGGATGTAACATCCTGTTTCTCAATTTGACAAACAATAGAAATTTTTTTTCATGATCATATAATTTTTTTAGGGTTAAATAAAATATTTTTACCAACACAGAATTCACTTGTACAATGCAGGATGTAACATCCTGTTTTTCAATAGAAATTTTTTTTTCATAATATAATTTTTTTAGGGTCACATAAAATATTTTACCAACACAGAATTCACTTCATGGGGCAGTAGTTGCCATATGGAGTGAAGTCTTGGTAAAAGATTTGAGCTTTGAGTAATTCTAATGTTGTTATAATCCAAGATTTTTACAACAATAGTTTCATGGAATCAATTAGACAAAATCTGTGTTTTGGAAACATTTGAAAACATTCTCCGGCTAAAATAATTTTTGGAAAATTATCAGTTTCATTTTTAATACATAATAATTTACCATAATTTATCTTTTTCTCTCGATAATTACACAAACGAAAAATTGGTATTTTTGTTATTGTTTTTGTTCTTTTAAAAAAATAATGATGTATTTCATCACTAAAATACCAATTAATACATTTGAAAAAAATTATGGGAAAATTGGTTAGATTTTTTACTTCTTTTAGTGTTTCTGAGGAAAAAACTATTAAGAAATCGAGTTGTTTTTCATAATTTTTTAATGAGTTATAATCATTGATCATAGTTACATTATTTTTGAACAAATGTAACAAAAAATTTTTGAAAAAAATATCTAATTTATCTTCTTCAGATACAATAATTAAAAATTTCTTATCAATATGAGTTTCAAAAATTTATGATAATATCTCAACTTTATCAAAGATGATTTCTTCACTTTGAAATTCAATCATAATAATTCTGTCATCATTACAATAGAGATGATTTACCACTCGTGCTCGTTCACATATTATTAACGAACAGCCATTAATTGTTGGATTTATTCGATTTTCCCAAATGAAAAGAGTAGAATGAATCTTAATGAGATTATAATGTGAATCCTTTTTTGAAAATTTCAAACTTTTGTGTTTATAGTAACAATTTAAAAACATCAAAGATAATCCATAAAAAAAATCAATAATATCTATTAATAGATAAAAATTTGGTATTTTTAATAATAAATATAATAAATATAGGATTTCACTTATTTTCTCAGATAGTATTATCATAAATATTATAAGAAGATGCCAATCATTATTATTGTAGAATGATTGGTGATATACCAAAAATGCAGTAGCATATTTATAGCGTGGATGAGTGTGCAATTCGACTAAATCCGTTTGAAAATTATAGGTTTTATATATTTGATTTTTATATTCAATAATTTGTAATAAAAATTGAGATATATAGTCATCTTTGTTTTTGTTTTTTCGAAAAAATGAGCATAAAATATCAATAGCACTACTACTATTATTATTACCAAAGAGACTTTTAAATTTTGAATAGGGTTCTTTACAATATCTGTGATATATTTGACGAAGTGGCATATAATGCTGATCAACGATTACATTTCTCCATTGCTTACATACTGGAACGCAACAGTGTAATAAGTCTTGGTAAGGGATTTGAGCAAAAATTTCTTTGAGTAATTTTGATGTTGTTGTCATAATATTTTATAATCTAGTAATATTCTTTTATAAATTTAATTAGAATATATGATGGTAAAAATTTTTATGAAGGCAACATTATATATGATTGCAAAATATTTTTTTTATTATAAAATTTAATATTTTTTATAATATATATAAAATTTTTTACGATCATAAAATTATTCTAAGATTGTAAAATCTTTTCTATGAAGACAAAATTTAAAGGTCACACTCCATGTGGCAGTAGTATTCTTGAGAACTCCTGTGTAATATAGGATGTAACATCCTGTTTCTCAACTTGACAAACATTAGAATTTTTTTTTCATAATCATATAATTTTTTAGGGTCAAATAAAATATTTTACCAACACAGAATTCACTTGTACAGTACAGGATATAACATCCTGTTTCTCAACTTGACAAATAATAGAAATTTTTTTTCATATAATTTTTTTTCAGGGTCACATAAAATTCAATAATTAAAATTTTTTTTTTAGATTCAATAATTAAAAATTTCTTATTAACATGAGTTTCAAAAATTAATGGTCTCAGACACTCCCTAAAGAGGGAGCCAAGGCCGGGCCACCACTTGGACAAGGCCCGGGCCGGGAGACTACCGGCTAATCTTTAACTAACTAAGATAATAACTCAACTTTATCAAAGTTTATTTCTTTACTTTGAAATTCAACCATAATAATTCTGTCATTGTTGTTACAATAGAGATGATTTACCACTCGTGCTCGTTCACATGTTATTAACGAACAGCCATTAATTATTGGATTTATTTGATTTTCCCAAATGAAAAGAGTAGAATGAATCTTAATGAGATTATAATGTGAATCCTTTTCTGAAATTTTCAAACTTTTATGGTTATAGTAACAATTTAAAAACATCAAAGAATATCCGTAAAAAAATCAATAATATCTATTAATGGATAAAATTTTGGTGATATAGATGAAGTGGCATATAAGGCTGATCAACTATTACATTTCTCCATTGGTTACATACTGGAGCGCAATAGTTTAACAAGTCTTGATAAGGGATTTGTGCAAAAATTTCTTCGAGTAATTTTATTGTTGTTGTCATAATATTTTATCGTCTAGTAAAGTCTTAATATTCTTTTTATATATTCTTATTTTAAAAATGTAATTAGAACATAAAAATTTCTACTGCTTATCAAGTTGAAAGCAGGGAGGTTCCTCCCTGCCATATAGAGAGTGAATTCTGTGTAATATACTTTGAATAAAATTTTTAACCAATTCACTTTATCTAGATAATGTTGTTTCTTTTCCTTTTATGTGTAATTATTTTAAAACGACTTTCAGACATAAATATATATTTTATATACACAGATTTAAATAAAAAAAAGGAAAAAAAGAATGTAATAAATTGTTATTTATTGTTAAAAATAAATAAATAAGATTTTTTTGTCATCATCCTTTATACTGCATAGGGGGTTTCCTAAGACTACTGCCACATGGAGTGATATATAAAGGATCCAAAGGCTTCATGAAATTTCAGTAGAGATTTAACCTTAAGGTAGTAGGTAGTAGGTTGGTAGACAGCAACCACCCAGGGAAGTACTACCGTCCTGCCAGATGACTGTGAAACAAAAACCTGTAACTGTTTTGCATGATGGTAGGATTGCTGGTTTCTTTTTCTGTCTCATAAACACGCTAAGATAACAGGGATATCTTGCTACTCCTACTTACACTTTGGTCACACTTCATAGACACGCACATGCATATATATATATACATACATCTAGGTTTTTCTCCTTTTTCTAAATAGCTCTTGTTCTTTTTTATTTCTTCTATTGTCCATGGGGAAGTGGAAAAGAATCTTTCCTCCGTAAGCCATGCGTGTCGTATGAGGCGACTAAAATGCCGGGAGCAATGGGCTAGTAACCCCTTCTCCTGTATACAATTACTAAAAAAGAGAAGAAGAAAAACTTTATAAAACTGGGTTGCTTAAATGTGCGTGGATGTAGTGCGGATGACAAGAAACAGATGATTGCTGATGTTATGAATGAAAAGAAGTTGGATGTCCTGGCCCTAAGCGAAACAAAGCTGAAGGGGGTAGGAGAGTTTCAGTGGGGGGAAATAAATGGGATTAAATCTGGAGTATCTGAGAGAGTTAGAGCAAAGGAAGGGGTAGCAGTAATGTTAAATGATCAGTTATGGAAGGAGAAAAGAGAATATGAATGTGTAAATTCAAGAATTATGTGGATTAAAGTAAAGGTTGGATGCGAGAAGTGGGTCATAATAAGCGTGTATGCACCTGGAGAAGAGAGGAATGCAGAGGAGAGAGAGAGATTTTGGGAGATGTTAAGTGAATGTATAGGAGCCTTTGAACCAAGTGAGAGAGTAATTGTGGTAGGGGACTTGAATGCTAAAGTAGGAGAAACTTTTAGAGAGGGTGTGGTAGGTAAGTTTGGGGTGCCAGGTGTAAATGATAATGGGAGCCCTTTGATTGAACTTTGTATAGAAAGGGGTTTAGTTATAGGTAATACATATTTTAAGAAAAAGAGGATAAATAAGTATACACGATATGATGTAGGGCGAAATGACAGTAGTTTGTTGGATTATGTATTGGTAGATAAAAGACTGTTGAGTAGACTTCAGGATGTACATGTTTATAGAGGGGCCACAGATATATCAGATCACTTTCTAGTTGTAGCTACACTGAGAGTAAAAGGTAGATGGGATACAAGGAGAATAGAAGCATCAGGGAAGAGAGAGGTAAAGGTTTATAAACTAAAAGAGGAGGCAGTTAGGGTAAGATATAAACAGCTATTGGAGGATAGATGGGCTAATGAGAGCATAGGCAATGGGGTCGAAGAGGTATGGGGTAGGTTTAAAAATGTAGTGTTAGAGTGTTCAGCAGAAGTTTGTGGTTACAGGAAAGTGGGTGCAGGAGGGAAGAGGAGCGATTGGTGGAATGATGATGTAAAGAGAGTAGTAAGGGAGAAAAAGTTAGCATATGAGAAGTTTTTACAAAGTAGAAGTGATGCAAGGAGGGAAGAGTATATGGAGAAAAAGAGAGAAGTTAAGAGAGTGGTGAAGCAATGTAAAAAGAGAGCAAATGAGAGAGTGGGTGAGATGTTATCAACAAATTTTGTTGAAAATAAGAAAAAGTTTTGGAGTGAGATTAACAAGTTAAGAAAGCCTAGAGAACAAATGGATTTGTCTGTTAAAAATAGGAGAGGAGAGTTATTAAATGGAGAGTTAGAGGTATTGGAAGATGGAAGGAATATTTTGAGGAATTGTTAAATGTTGATGAAGATAGGGAAGCTGTGATTTCGTGTATAGGGCAAGGAGGAATAACATCTTGTAGGAGTGAGGAAGAGCCAGTTGTGAGTGTGGGGGAAGTTCGTGAGGCAGTAGGTAAAATGAAAGGGGGTAAGGCAGCCGGGATTGATGGGATAAGATAGAAATGTTAAAAGCAGGTGGGGATGTAGTTTTGGAGTGGTTGGTGCAATTATTTAATAAATGTATGGAAGAGGGTAAGGTACCTAGGGATTGGCAGAGAGCATGCATAGTTCCTTTGTATAAAGGCAAAGGGGATAAAAGAGAGTGCAAAAATTATAGGGGGATAAGTCTGTTGAGTGTACCTGGTAAAGTGTATGGTAGAGTTATAATTGAAAGAATTAAGAGTAAGACGGAGAATAGGATAGCAGATGAACAAGGAGGCTTTAGGAAAGGTAGGGGGTGTGTGGACCAGGTGTTTACAGTGAAACATATAAGTGAACAGTATTTAGATAAGGCTAAAGAGGTCTTTGTGGCATTTATGGATTTGGAAAAGGCGTATGACAGGGTGGATAGGGGGGCAATGTGGCAGATGTTGCAAGTGTATGGTAGGAGGTAGGTTACTGAAAGCAGTGAAGAGTTTTTACGAGGATAGTGAGGCTGAAGTTAGAGTATGTAGGAAAGAGGAAAAATTTTCCCAGTAAAAGTAGGCCTTAGACAAGGATGTGTGATGTCACCGTGGTTGTTTAATATATTTATAGATGGGGTTGTAAGAGAAGTAAATGCGAGGGTCTTGGCAAGAGGCGTGGAGTTAAAAGATAAAGAATCACACACAAAGTGGGAGTTGTCACAGCTGCTCTTTGCTGATGACACTGTGCTCTTGGGAGATTCTGAAGAGAAGTTGCAGAGATTGGTGGATGAATTTGGTAGGGTGTGCAAAAGAAGAAAATTAAAGGTGAATACAGGAAAGAGTAAGGTTATGAGGATAACAAAAAGATTAGGTGATGAAAGATTGAATATCAGATTGGAGGGAGAGAGTATGGAGGAGGTGAACGTATTCAGATATTTGGGAGTGGACGTGTCAGCGGATGGGTCTATGAAAGATGAGGTGAATCATAGAATTGATGAGGGAAAAAGAGTGAGTGGTGCACTTAGGAGTCTGTGGAGACAAAGAACTTTGTCCTTGGAGGCAAAGAGGGGAATGTATGAGAGTATAGTTTTACCAACGCTCTTATATGGGTGTGAAGCGTGGGTGATGAATGTTGCAGCGAGGAGAAGGCTGGAGGCAGTGGAGATGTCATGTCTGAGGGCAATGTGTGGTGTGAATATAATGCAGAGAATTCGTAGTTTGGAAGTTAGGAGGAGGTGCGGGATTACCAAAACTGTTGTCCAGAGGGCTGAGGAAGGGTTGTTGAGGTGGTTCGGACATGTAGAGAGAATGGAGCGAAACAGAATGACTTCAAGAGTGTATCAGTCTGTAGTGGAAGGAAGGCGGGGTAGGGGTCGGCCTAGGAAGGGTTGGAGGGAGGGGGTAAAGGAGCGTTTTGTGTGCGAGGGGCTTGGACTTCCAGCAGGCATGCGTGAGCGTGTTTGATAGGAGTGAATGGAGACAAATGGTTTTTAATACTTGACGTGCTGTTGGAGTGTGAGCAAAGTAACATTTATGAAGGGATTCAGGGAAACCGGCAGGCCGGACTTGAGTCCTGGAGATGGGAAGTACAGTGCCTGCACTCTGAAGGAGGGGTGTTAATGTTGCAGTTTAAAAACTGTAGTGTAAAGCACCCTTCTGGCAAGACAGTGATGGAGTGAATGATGGTGAAAGTTTTTCTTTTTCGGGCCACCCTGCCTTGGTGGGAATCGGCCGGTGTGATAATAAAAAAAAAAAAATTTAACCTTAACTACGTAATTTGTTGTATTTTAGTGAGAAATGAATTCTAATAAAAGATTTGAAAAAGAAGATGAAAGATTGGAAAATGCACAAAAACAAGAATTGTTACCACTGCAAGTATCCGATAATGAATTATCGGAAATTGAAACTATGGACAACTGGACACTGATGTGGTATCGGAAATTGAAAACTATGGACAACTGGACACTGATGCGGTTCTCTACATTTTAAAAGAAAAGGTAAGTTATAGTTTCTAAACTAAGAAATTTAGTTAAATATTTAATGAATTATAATTTTTTTAAACTAGTAAAAATTTAGTTAAATTACATCTTTTATATCAGATTTTTGTTTTTTAGATTGACGACAGAGAAGAAAAACTACACTCAGTACTGAAGATGCCATCGTGTATACCAATAAGAAGAAAATCATCTGAATCCATTTCTGATTCTAAAGCTTTTAAATATTTGAAACTATCAATTTCAGGATTTTCTCTACCTGGAGATGAAGAAAAGAATATCTTCTTTACCCAAGAATGGGTATATTTTCCATTTGAACCAGAGAAATTAAAATCTCTCTCTTTTCAAACTGATAAAATCAAGTTCCACACTAAGCTAGAGCCTTGTGAGATAGATGATATATATACACTAAAAGAAATATTTTGCCAGTGGAATTCTAGAATGATTCAAAATTATAAGATAGGATTAGTAGTTCCACCAGATACATTTCCATTTATGGAAAGATTATTGATTACAAGAATTGAAGAAATGAAGAAAGGCAAGATTTTAGAGACATCTATTTGTGAACGAATTAAAAGATTACATAACAAAGATCTTAAGACTACTGAAATGGAATTTAGGACATTGTTTAAGAAAATCAGAGACATATTGACAAACTTCACAAATGAAATAGAATTAAAAGGTCACAGAGACATAGATTATTGTGATGATTTCATAGAATTTATGAAAGTTTATGAAAAACATAAATCTCAAATTTTGAAGATTATGAATAAGACTGAAGATTGTTGTCGGATTACTTTAGCATCTACAGTGTCTGACCTACAGGACCTAGACTTTAAAATGATGATGGATTTGAACAAATTCAAATTTTTGAACAATTTTACTATTACTGGAATTCCAGTGTATGCTCCCATTTAGAGATTCTTCACTCCTTAACCCTTGGGTTCTTATGGTTTTTTGTAATATAATAGGTTCTCCTCATAATATTATGAGCCAAATAGCCATAGAGAACTTCGCAAAATTAAATGATTATAAAAAAACAGTAGAAGTAAACTGGAATAATGAAAATGTACTTTTTAAATGCTATTGTTTCAGTTTTTTCACCTGATGTGCAAAAGTTATGGAACCCATATTTAAAGACTAAACTGTATGCAATGTGTGCAAACTTTTTGCAACTTTTGGGAAAATTCACTATTGTGGACTTTCACATTACATGGCAGCATTGGGAGTAACATGGGTAAGGCTATTATTTGAATATCCAAATACGTAGAAGGGTTTTGTAAATGCTGTATGAAAAGTATAGAGGCAACAGCAGCTTTGTATCTAAATCAAAAAATGTACAGAAATTACTGGAATTTTTTGAAAAAGAGTTCTAAAAAAAAATGATAATGTTGTTGCTATTCAAGCACTAATGACAGAAAGTATTATTAAGGTAGAAATGAAAACTTTGAAATTTTGAGACACTGATTAAACCATGTTTATACTTCACTTAAATCAGCAACAGAAGAATCCTGTGATAAATGTGAAGATATTAAAAAATCTTATGAAGATTATGCTTGTGGAATATATGGGTCGTTGTTTGACTCATTATGAATCTACTACTCCTTTTATGGATTTTTTTCTTGGAGAATTAAATGATTCCCACAAGATGGATATTATTCAAAATTTTGTAAATGAGGTTAGGAATAACTTACAAGCAGAAGAATATCTTTTTGAAGATTACTACTATACTCTGGAAAAAGTGATGCAGTTTCCTAAGATACATTTGGAGGATTTTTATAGACTGGAAGAATGGCAAAAGTTTAGTGAGGAGATAATTACTCGGAATTTTTTTTTGTAGAAGCTTATGTAAAAAGACAAAATTTATCAATAAAAGTTGATGTAAGTAAAGGAGAAAAATTGCATAATGTTGCCTTAGCTTGTGATTTATCTTGGAATATTTAAAGACTTTTGCTAAAGAAATTGGATTAGAAACAGAATTTATTGAAGACTTGTTTGATGAGAAAAGCATGTTTATATATATTAATCATGGTTTGAATTATAGGTCATCTCGAGAGAGACTCTTACATAAATTGGTTGATTATTCTCATAGTATTGACATGGTAACTTTTAATGTTAAGACAGAAATTTATAAGAATTTAATTAAAGATACTAAATTAGAATTGGACAAGATATGGTTGAATTTCTATGATGACGTTCATTAGGAAATTGTTGAACCAATGACTAGACATGAAATTTTAGAAGAGACTTTGAAATGCGAAGTGGAAGAAGCTTTGAACTACAGAGAGGCTTTGAAACGTGGAGTGGAAGCAGCTTTGAAATGCAGAGAGGTTTTGAATGGAGTGGAAGAAGTTTTGAAATGCGGAGTGAAATGCGGAGTGGAAAAAGCTTGGGGTTATGATCACAGATTTAACTATCAATAAGTGAGCGGCATCGGCAGGAAGACAATAAAATATTTGTTCATGGTTTACATTGAGTGTGTTTATTTCTTGAGAATGGTACATTTAAAACTCCTATTCCTGTTCAAGCTATTATGCCTATGATGAATGATATTGTAAAATTACAAACATAATATAAAGAAATGATACAAAAACAATGTATATAAAGAAATGATGTAAGCTACAAAAAAAAAGTAAAAAAAAATTCTAACTGTATTTACCCACTATTTTGTTATATAAAGAGCTGTAACAGAATTTAACCCCATTTTAGAGATAATTCTTCATTATGTCATTGTTGCTATTAATAATCTTGATTTTGTTATTTGGTAATAATAATGGAGGTATGTATAAAGATTGTAATAGTATTTTTTTTTGTTGGTTGCTGCTTGATTTTATATTTGATAATAATAATTGTATTTATTAAAAGTAACTGTCATAAAAAGTAATTTTATTTTTTGTTTACAGAGTGGACTTGTATGCAAAATGATAATGTATTGTGGCCTTAAAGATTTTCCTGAAATTCTTGATGCTGAAATTCAAGATGGTAGTTGTGAAATATTGAAAGAAAATATTTGTACAGCATTGATTTTTCATAATCTGGAAACTGAGATTAAAAAACAAAATCTTATTGAAAAAAATTTATAATTCTGTATCATATATGTACTAAAATTTATAATTATGTGTACTAAATTTGTTTTATGAAAATTTTTAATAAATGTAATTTATGTAAATTTCTATGTATATAAAATATATTAAAAATGTTGTGAATATTACTTGATGATAATTATTTTCCTGTATCTGTACCATGGATAAAAAAAAAATCTGATTTTTCTTGATAAGATTTCCAGAATGGTTTAAGTATTTTTACTAACCTCTTGTAAATTTATAAGACAGTATTTTTCATGATCATATAATTTTTTTTTATGTTCACATAAAATATTTTACCAACACAGAATTCACACTCCATGTGGCAGTAGTCTTGGGAAAAAACCCTGTACAGTACAGGATGTTACATCCTGTTATGACCAAAAATTTATACCATCATATAAAAGATTTTACTTTCAGAGACACCAGTTGAGACACGAAACAGGATGTGCATCCTGTACTGTACATAATATATTACCATAATATAAAACATTCATAAAAAAATTTACTCAAGACACCCCTAATTAAGAAACAGGATGTGCATCCTGTACTGTACAGGATGTACATTGTTCACTCTAATAGTAACTGGCAACCATCAGGTGCTCTCACCATCTCAAGTCAGTGCTGACTGGAAGTCTGAAGAGAGAGGAGGTGATGCCTACAAAGAAGAAAAAGTTTGCCCGTAACATTAGCAGGAAGAGGAGAAGGAACATAGAAGCAATGATAAGGGCTAAAAAAGTAAAGAGAGAAGTGGCAGCAGCTGCTGTGGGTGGTGACGCCGCCACGATGCTAGTACCACCACCCTCCTTTCAAGATCTATCCTTGTTCAATACTACTGAACTATTGGATATTTCATGTTCAGAAACAAGGAAGACAAAATATAGGAGCCCCGCAAATATGCCCACCTCCACCACGGGTGCTACTACCACAAAACGTTCATGTGATCGACCCAGAAAAGACGTACCTGTGGCAATACGACGTCCATTTGGGCCAAACCAAAAAGGGGATCAAAGACCAAAAAAAAACACCCCAATTACTTTTGTATTGACCCCATATAAGCCCCGGGCACCCCACCACCGCAAAGATGGCCCCCCACACCTCCACCCCCCCCAAAGAAGTAGCCACCAGCACCCCAACCACCACCCAAGATGTGGCCCCCCAGCACCCCCCACCACCACCCAAAGGGGGGGGGGGGGGCCCCCACCCCCCCACCCCCCACCCAAGATGTGGCCACCAGCCCCTCCACCCCCAGAAACCTCCACTACCACCCAAGATTTTCCCAAACCAGCACCTCCGCACCAAACCCAAAAATGGGGGGCCCCCACATCTCCACCACCACCCAAGATGGGGCTACCAGCACCTCCACCCAGCACCACCACCACCAGCCAAGATGTGCCCACCAGAAACCTCCATGGCACTTCATCTTGTAGGGACCAAAAACTGTGGCCAGCACCTCCACTGAAAACCCCAGGTTGGCCCAACACCCCAGTATTGAATACAAATTGTTGGGGTGATAATAGATGGCTTTTGGCTTTACTTTTATCATTTTTTATTTTTACCAATGTTTTTCGAGATTGCCAATTTTTGTTTTTTTTGCTAAAGTTTAAAAATGTCCAATTTTTCCATTTTTTATTGTTATCCCCTTTAAATTTTTGGGGACGATTTTTAAATGCAACTTTAACCAAAATGGGTTCCCAATATCCTAAAGCCGGGAAAAAAAAAATCAATAAAAACCGAGTAAAGGAAAAAAAAAAAAATTTCCCTTTTCCCAAACCTTTAAAGGGACTAAATTTTTAAATTTAATAATTTAATTTTTCATTTTTTTTAAACAAACAAAACCGAAAAAATATTCACTATAATAAAATCATTACGCATTCTAAAAAAAAATAATTGACATCATAAAAGAAAAAAATTATAAAAAAAACCCTAGTAAACCCAAGTATTTTAGAAATAGCACTTGGGGATTTTTTTCCCAAAAAAAAAATGTTTTTTTCTTTTAATTCTTTTTTGAAATTTTGTAAAAATTTTTTTTAACACTGAAAAATAAAATTTTTCTTTTAAAAAATTTCACCGTTTCTACTAATTGAGTAAATGAATAAGATTTTTTTAATATTCTTTAAAAAAATTCCCCAGAAAATTTTTCCTAATTAATTATTAGCAATTTCAATAGTAGAATATAAACAACCTTTAAAAATTTATTTATTGCTGGACTTTTAAAAAAAAGGGTTATAATTAATTGAATAATGGGGAAAATTTGGGATATTTTTAAAATTTTATCAATCACAAAATCAAATAATATATTAGACTCCATTTTTAAAAGAGCAGTTTTTTGAAATGTATATTAATTTTTTTAAATTATTTCTGACTTAAAAACCTTTTTAAATTTCCCTCTTACCCCTTTTTTTTTTTCTTTTTTCCCAAAAATTTTTATTAAATTTTAAATTTTATTTTCTAATTCTTTTTTATTAGTTAAAATGGTGAAAGTTTCATTCCAATGAAAATAAAATAAACAGTGTATAAACATATCAAAAAAATTATAAACCCTAATATAATAATTGGTATATTATTTAACGTTCTTTTCAAAATATTACTTTTGGGTTCTTTAAAACCAAATAAAAAAAACCCCCTCTGGGGAAATTTTTGTTTAAAATTTTCCCTTTATATTGAAACACCTTTTCCTTTTAATCCAACACAAATTTTGAGTTTTTATACCCTGTACAAAACAAAAAGACTATTCATTTTTAATGATGATAATAAATGTTTTTATTTTCCATTTTTAGAATACCATTTTTTTGAATAAAAGGGCATCTTAAAAAATAATTATTTTGTTGTTGTTATTTTTTATACAAAAAAAAAAATCTTGTCGCCCATTTTTTTTTGTTTTTAAAATAATAATACAACCCGTACTTTTCCAATGTCTCATTAAATATGTTATTTTTACCAATCAATGTTTTACATTGTTAAAAAACAAGTTAAAAAGGGGAAAGCCCCTTTATCATTAAAAAAATTTTTTCCAAACTAAAAATTTTTTTTTAATTGAAATGAAAAAAATTTTTGATTTAACCCTTTCGGGGTTCCAAAGGGCCCAAAAATCTGAATCACGCACCATGTCCAAGAAATTTTGAAAAAAAAAAAAAAAAATTTTTTCTTACAAATTAAAGAGCATATTTTTTTGGGGGGTAATAAAAAAAAAAAAATAGAATCTGATCAGTACTTACCGAAACGGGGGCCAAGAATTTTTGTAAAAATGATTTGGTGGCGGCAAAAACGAAAAATTCCCATACGCGTTTATATTATTTTTTTTGTTTTATTTTTTTTTTCCCTTTTTTTTTTCCCAATTTTTTTTTTCTTTTCCCTACTAACATTTGGGGCCGAGGGGCCCAAATACTTTATATAATTTTAATATTTTATAAACTCACTGTATTGAACAAAATAACCGAACTAAAGTTTTTAAATCATTTTAAATTTTTTACCACGGGGTTGTTTTTTTAAAATAAACTTTCACAAATTTTTAAAAATTTACTAATTTCTATCTTTATTTTACATTTTTCCCAATCACGGGACAGGGTTTTAGAACTGCTAAAGCTTGTGGAACTCCTAAAACAAGAAACCATGCACAAGGCCCCTTTTAAACATTCCTCCAAACATAAACCGGTGTCTTTGCGTTTTTGTTCCCCGTCTTTTTTGTTTGTGCAAAAGCCCTTTGCACTCTTCTGAGCAAATTTCTTTTGAGTTGAAGGAAGCTGTTTATAAAAAGATCACCTTCCCCTTCTCAAACGTTTGGGGTATATTGTATGAATTCGAGGACCAGTTGTATTGCAAGGTGTTTTTTACCTGGACTTCATTTTTAGTTGTCTGAAACAGCAAAAAAAATTTCACCATACGGTGGTTTTTTTTACAGTTTTTAAATTTGGTAAAAATTTTTATTTTT